>VXAB01011671.1:0-43485 GCA_013399175.1 Odontophorus gujanensis
TATATGTACATATATATATATAAGAGGTTTCTAATGAGAAACTAAATTATATATCATCCAGTAAGGCAACAAAAAATTTTTTTCTCAGAATAATTTGTCAGAATAATCAAAAATAATCTACTTACAATCATACTTCATAGACAGTACATTTACTTGAAGATTTTAGATGAAAATGTTTTGCAGAATTTATTTGGAAAATAGTTTTAAATAATACACGTAGCTGAGAAAATCACAATCTGCTTAGAGTCCCTGGTATTGCCAAAATACAGAGAACAAAAAACAAATTTTGTGCAAACCAAAGCTGTGGAAAATCTACCTCATATCATTCATACACAAAACTACTCCAAGCACTGTTAGTAATACCATGACAGTTAATCCATTTTTCTTTAAGGCAGTGAAAATTCAATGTAGTACCAAAGAAAGCAGCAAAGTGAAATCAGAGTCAAGCCTTTACTTTTTAAAATGTAGATTACATATATTTATGTACAAACACACACAATGAATCAGGGCTCCAGCATAATGTGCTAGGACTATCAGAGACATATTACAGGATGGCTTTTTATCTGTAACTTACCTTCCTGCGAAGAGAAGTTTGACATGCCTATTATTTCAAGGAAGCATTCACATTTCACATAATGCTGCCACCTCCTCATGCTTTTTTGGAAACAGCTTTAATTCAATTATTTTTGCACCACAAACTAGCAGTCAGGAATACTTTCTTACAAGTACAACTAAACGAATCAGGTTACAGCTTGAATAGTTTTCAGATGACAGATATAGCCCTTATTGTATTTTTAAGAACATTTAAGAAAATATATTTTAATGCATATATTGTTAAACAAAAGCAAAAATACACAAAAAACAGCTACAACAACCTTTCCCTCCCTACTCCATAACCATAACCATAGTGAATAAGAAAAATAGTTGGCATAAAATCCAGCAAATTATATCAATATTTGTGATATGAAATCATTAAATAATATTAAAGAACCAACACGATTTACTGGACAGGCTTTTATATATTTGGCTTTGGAGGTCTTTCAGAAATACTAGGCCTAGATCAAGGACTTACTGTCTGATGGCTATTAGGCAGAATAGGTATACTGAAAACATAAGAACTTTGGAAGTATGTAACACTACAGAAAAAGAAAGGTAAAGTATGCATGATTTTTTATTTTTTTATTAAAAAAAAAAAAAAAAAANTTAATGTATGTATGCTTAATTTTCTGGTAATAATTTATAATAACTTGATATACTATTAATTATAAGTACACGTGCTACCTGGGGGTTTTTTTTTTTTTTAATAAAAAAAAAAAAAAAAAAAGAAGGAACAAACATAAGGACAAAAACAAATTGTAATTACCATAGCATTATCATAATAATCCTTCATTATATATACCACAGAGGCATTAAACAGACAGAATAGGCTTAAAAAAGCAGAGTAATAAAATACAGCTGATTCACAGTTGGTATCAGACAGAAGGAAAGAGAAGCAAACGTGGATGAGAAAAATAAAGGGAGAGAAGAACAACAAAGGGCATGCAGAGCTGAATGAAGAAAATGATCTACAAACTGCATTACCATATTTTACCTTACAAAAAATTGTCTTCTATGTGAAATAAGTTCTTCAGTTTCAGAGGTTCCATACGGAATGTCTCGGAAGAGAGAAACATAGGCCTTTCCAAAGTGCTTTACACTCCATTTATCATAGATACTTATCTCAGGATGAGATGAATTGGCATCTGAAAGTGCCAGCTCCTTTCACTTCACTACTAGGGAGAGCTAGTATAATAACATTTTAGAACATTATAAACCCTCCAGAGTTCACAAAGTGTTTGGACAATGTTCTCAGATATATAATTTGAATTTTCAGTTGTACTGTGTGCAACCAGGAGTTGGAATGGATGATCCTTGTGGTTCCCTACCAAACCAGGAGATAATGATTCTATGACAAAATATTTATAACCGATATCTACATTTTAGTCGCCAAAGAAAAATGAGATGAATCCTGTCTGTTTGGTAAAAAATATCCAGGGACTTTACCTTCTCTAATGGACAACTAATTTTAATTTTTTAGCTTAATTATAATCTTAGCTATGCCGAATAGGATTTAATGAAAATAATGTCATGATATATTCCTAAAATGCTGATGTATCTAAGTACATTTTCAAGTACTTGCTTCACTATATAATAAAAAAGTAAGAAAATAAAGTATACAAAATCAGAAATACAAAATGTTTATTTCCTTCTATTCGTTTTTTTCACAGTTGTACACAGGCACTACTCAAAGAAGCACTGAGGGAAATGACACAATAATTCAGAATGGATGGGACCTTGGGAGTTTTCTAGTGAACACTGCTGTACAAACCAGGTTCAGCTGTGAGATCATACTGGGTTGCTCAGGATTTTCTCCAGTAGAGTTTTGAGTACCTCCAAGGATGAAGATTGTATACCAGCCTCAGGAATCATTCTGGACAACACCTGACACGTTTGGAACATAAGGAGAATTTATGTGCATGTATAAATAATTTTCAAACATGACAGATACTTTAGATATGGTAGGATATATTTCTTAATTATTTACTAGTTCTGTTGCTTTTGATTTATTATATGGTATATAATACAGTTGAACAAGTGATTAGAGATTTCAGCCATGATAAATATATACTGTACTGATGAAGGCATTAACAAAGATTGTGGTATGTATAAAAGAGGGTGGCTAATTTAAACTGGTGATATGATCTGTTATAAAAGAAAATAAGTAAAAGCAAAGAAAATTAAAATCTGTTGTAATCAAATTAACAGTATGGAATGATAAAAGTGTGACAGTTGAGTATCCTGATGTAAGAAGTACAAGCATTAAATTGACCACAGATACCCTGAGCTGTCTGCAGTTGCTGTTCCCTCTTTGAAAAAGTGAACAATACAAAATGTTTGTCCTTTAAAAGTTCAGCATCCAGTAACACCTACAAGGACACTTCAGTGTGTCTTCAGCAAGTAACAGAATACTTTCTTATTTCAGTGATCTGCTTCAAGGATTTGTGAGATTCGAAACTCTTAATCTGGCAGAGTAATTTATAGAAGTCATAGACATTTTTATGCAGAAATTGGATTAACGAATCTAGAAAAATCATGAAGTATGTAATCAAGGAATCAAAAGAATAATGCTTATTATCATATTATCAAAATAACCAAACTATCAGATTGATTCCAACATATTTAAATTATCAGGTCATTTAATTGCTATACTATCATTTAAGAAAACATTATTTTGTTTTCAGATTGAATGAGTGAATGAATATTGTCCATCTCAGTTATGAAGAATATAACTACTTACAGCATTTCCAGTAAAATGTCTGCAAGAGGGTAATATCATTACCAAATTCAAACTAATACCAAATTAGTTCGCCATTCCAGATGTGCCATTCTCCACATAGGAGAGACATAGACTTGTTAGAGTGTGTCCAGAGGAGGGCCACAGAAATGATCCAAGGGATGGAAAACCTCTCCTGCAAGGACAGGCTGAAGGAGCTGGGGCTGTGCAGCCTGGAGAAGAAAAGGGGGCAAGGTGACCTGAGAGTGGCCTTTCAGTATAAAAGAGGGGAGCTACGGGAAACAAAGGGACAGATTCTTGACCAGGATCTGTGGTGATGGAATAAGGGGAAATGGCTTCAAGTTTAACGAGGGTAGATTCAGGTTGGATATAAGGAAAAGTCTTTCAGAGTGAGGGTGGTGAGGCCCTGATACAGTTTGCCCGGAGATGTGGTTGACACCCCATCCCTGGAGATTTTCAAGGTGAGGCTGGATGAGGCCCTGGGCAACCTGATCTATCTGTGCATGTCCGTGTTCATTGCAGGGGAGTTGGACTGGATGACTTTTAAATGTCCCTTCCAACTCCAAGGATTTTATGATCCTCTGATTCTATTATTCTAATAAGGAATCCTGCCCAAATTGTAGCTGCTTTTGTAGGTTTTGTGTTGCACACAAGAAGAAACAGTAACTGATCATAGAAATCCTTCTGGAGTGAAAATCTCTGAATCTGCAATAATACTTCATCTTTCCCTGTCAGCATTGAGTTTCAATATAACATCCCAATACAAAAATCCCAAGGTGACACAGATTGTTACATTTCAAATTCATATGACAAATTTCGGTGAAAACAACATGAGCTCTCAAGATTAAATGTACAACTTCTAACCTATGAAATATATGCATGTGCGATCTTTCAGACAGGAAAGTTGTTTACCCAGGGGTAACATAGCTGTTACAAGCACATGAGGAACTATCCTGTCAGCACTGTTTTCAGATAAATTCAGTAAGAAATAAACAGTCCCGTGAATACACCTATCACCAATCACTTGTTGCATAAATATAAGAATACTGATTGAGTCTTTAGTCTGATAAGAGAGAGTGAGAGGACAAACAAGCCAGAATGAATATTCACCAGTATGGGTGCCACAAGCAGGATGTATAAATCCACACAGTGGATTCATCACCTCTTATGTTTAAGGCATGGACTCTGTGACTCAGGGAGGTTTAGCTGTGTACGAGTATCAAATATTACATGCCTAATGCTGATGAAGTATTTATACATGTCAGTGCTGACGGACCTTCTGCAAGACTGAATAGGGCATAGGAGAATGAATTTTCTCTGTTGTGTTATTGGCAGAGTTTGAAAATGGGTTTCCCAGCTCTGTCACAGTTGTTGCAATCAGGAGCTACAACTCTTCCTGTTCTTACCATTTTTGGGGATAGACTTCTAGAATAGAAATTCTTCTCATAGAGAATTAGCATAAGACACAGTTACGAGAATATGGACTCCAGTAATACCGTTTTTGTGTGAAAGAAATATTTCCAAATGCCAGGAGCTGTCACTCCAAAAAGAGTACAGGTACACATATATACACAAAAAGACTCAGGTACGCATATATCAAAAGAACCTCCTCTCCCTCCTTTTAGTTGGAATGGGATGGTGGGTAGGTTGAATATCTGCAGAGGAGACTACACATCTCTGGGTAGCTTACTTTAGTGTTCTGTATCCTTAAAAGTAAAGAAGTTTTTCCTCATGCTCATTCTGAACTTCCCATGTTCCTTTTTGTGCCTCTTTCTCTTTGTTCTGTCACTGGGCACTCCTGATAAGAGTCTGTTCCCATCCACTTGTCTCCTGTTCTTTAGATATTTGTAAGTGTTGATAAGATACTCTATCACTTCTCTCTTTTCAAGGCTGTGTAGACTCAGGTCTCTCAGTCTTTCTCCATACAGAAAGTTCTTTGGGCCCTGATCATCTTTGTGACACCCTGCTGGACTCCGTAGAAGTTCCCTATCTGTCTTGAACTGAGCCCAGAACTAAATACAGTACTCCAGATAAGGCCTCACTAATGCAAAGTAGAGTTAGAGAATCACCTCCTTCGACCTGCTGACAACATTTTTCCTAACACACCTCCAGGATATCATTGACTTTCCTGGAAATAAAGGCAGACTGCTGGCTCATGGCCACCAAGATCCAAGTCATTGTCTGTATTCCTTCTATCCAAAATACATCGTCCAAATTCACTCAGTCAGATAACTTTAAATCCACCTTTATACTTTATTACTTGGCAGCTCAACTTTGTATTTCAAAATATAAAGTTAAATCTATCAGAAAAGTTGAATTTTAACTTGACCAAAGTGAAAAGCGCTTTTTTTCTAAAAGTCAGAAGTTGGTCTGGCAGTTTTTTAATGTGTGGGCCTATCTTACACTATAAAGTATGAGTTAGAATTCTTATTCTGGCTTTGTGAGGAGAAATTATTGTGGCTGTTTCAGCTGCCACTTACCTATGTACAAAACAGGCCCAGCTCAAATGAGTTCTACACAATTTATACCATTTGATCTCAGAATTAAAAAGGGACAAATGCATCCAATTGACTGTAAAAAGCAAGGAAGATAATGCCAGTTGAACTCACTGTTCTTGAAAGTTTGAAATCCTAATTGCTCTCTTTAGGAGGATGGTAAATTCCAGATTTGACTAATTTCTTCTTCTATAGTTTTTTAATATGATTAAATAAGTTTTCATTTTTAAAAAGACTAATAAATGTTTGATCTAATTTAAAACTTATAAATTATACATTTATATGTATTTTAATTACAATATATAAGTCTAGTAGACCGGTGAGCATAAAGATTCCAAGAATTTTTCAGTTCAGCACTCCATGATTGATTAATTTTCAGAGGTTATATGGTCTAAATTTCTGAATTGTTTTTTTGTTTTTTTTTCAGAATTGCTGTGCAGATTACCAGTCTTAATAACGTGGTAGAAGTGATTCAATTAACTACTAACACCTCTTTAAAAGAGTACAAAAATTAAGATACTTTAATGGAAGGTACAGAGGATGGATTTTTTTTTTCTTACAGTAAAGCCTGAAGTTCTTGCTCAAACAAGCAGATAAACAGACAGGCAAACAAACAAAAAACAGAGTTCTCAAAATTAAAGTGTCTATTCATTTATTCAAATAAACAGGAAGTGCTCAATTTCCTTTAAACATCTAGTTTCATGTTACTTTGCTTGTTTTTGTATTACCACCTTTGTAATCCTTGATCCTAGAAAATAAAACAATGTATCAATTTTTCTACAGAATTCTTTATTCTGTTTAATTGTTAATGACTTTCCTTGAAAGACAATAGAATCACCTGCTTTATTTGAGGTAATTCAGTTTCATTGCCAGCTCTAAACTAAATCCCACTTTAAATGATATTAGCTGTGCAACACCAAGACCTGAATAGTTGCCCTTTCACTCATTAACATGAAGCAAATGGTATTCCAACACAAATGTGTGATCATGTGATTCGGAAACGTACTTTCCAAAATGATCTTTGTTCAGGTGAATGTTAGCAACTGGAACTGTGACAAAACAATGAAGTTAAAGCATGCTTTTTTTTTTTTTTTACTAATATCTCCTCAGGATCCTTGACCAAACATAATTAACTAGAACTTCCTCTTCAGCTCTAACTCAGAATAAGATGCCTCACCTCATCTGCTGAATCTGTAAGACTATTTTAACTATATATATATATATTTACAGTTTCCTTAAAAAAAATAATAATAAAAAAACCCTGTTTAACAAAAAATAAAAAATAAAAAAAATTAAACACACCAAAATCAATATAATGGGATAACATGGTTCTTCACACCTTTCCATTAAAATAATAGTTTTAGACCAGAGACACACAAAAAAAAAGAAGTGTTAAGGCAGGTAGAATATTGGTACTAGTAGGTAAAACTCTTCCCAAATTATAACATCTGTGATTTAAACATAAACATCTGTAATAGATTCATAGGTTCACACCTAAACCTGGCATCTTTGTTTTTCTAGTTTAATCTTAGGAACTCAAGCACATGAAGTTTACTTGATACAGCCAGTAGAAAGACTAAGATTCATTCCGTGCTATTAACAATAACAGCTGGAAAATTATGCAACAACAGGCTTCCAAGTGAGTTAGTCTTGGAACAGCAGATGAGCTTTATACATTTTTATATTTTATATTGAAAATTTTCTTAAGAAGTTGCGAGTTTTCCTTTGTTCTTTTTATCTCTCCTTCATACAATTCAAAAACATTAAGAAATCTATTCTTTTCCCACAAAAATAACCGAAGAGTATATATCACCTTCTATTTTTTCAGCAGTGTTCCTCAGTTTCCTGAGTAAAAAAATTCTGATTACATGGAAATAAATATTATTGTGCTCAAATCCCCAAGAATCTACCAACAGACTTGCCAGCTTTGATTAAACTCATGTCTTGCACAAGAACCTCATAAAAATCACAAGCTAAGTTTCTGAAGAAAAAAAAAAATTATTCACATGATTATTTTGGTCATTTACAGAGCAGTACAATACCTAACTTTTCTCTTCTGCAATTGGAGACTCACTGAAATAATAAATAATGGAAACTGACAGTACGACCTAATACCCATTCTCCAAATTAGAGAATGCTGTGAAGATGGAAGAGCATTTGAATTAGCAGTTCTGTACCCATGGGGAAGTGCAATATAGAGGCTCTCTAGATACATCTGTGGTACTTAATTAAACTATGTCAGGTCACCTCCACTGGTGCATATTTTTATGAGTGTGGCAGGCAGGCTCTTGTTTGTCACTAACAAAAATGCATAGCTAATGGTGGTGACTATGTTCAAGTATAATGTTTTTAGTATTTTGTAGCTGAGAATTTTCTCTATCAGATAGTGTTATTGTGCTCTTTGTACTTATTATAGTTTCCAAAGAAATAAATAAGAGGTATTTCTTCTGAAGCTGAGTTTAGCAGCTCCTCTGTTAGACCAGGGAAGACATACTCCCTTCAGTCAAAACTGAGCTTGCAGATTGCTACAAAAGCAATATATCAAAAATTTCTTTCAGGTAAAGGTCAGCTACTCCTCAAGTGAGTTTTTAAGTTTTTTAATATTTGAAGAATCAACATAATTAAAAAATAGATTATATAAATTATCTATTATGTTCTCCATCTCTAGGATGTCTGTTTTCATAATTTAGTGGTGTGGAGCTTAAGGAATTCAAGCACAGGCAGTGCAACCTCCATCAGCCTTCCAGACTTTATAATAGCCCAGACTAATAACAACAGATTTAACTTCTCCCAGATATTTGCTTTGTGCCATATACACTTCAAGAATTAAATTTTATTTTATTTTATTTTCTGTTTATCTTGCTATTTATATTTATATAACAAAACCACAACAGACTTGCTCATTGTAAGCTTACTGGTCAGCAAATAAATTGGCACAAATTGCATTTCCCAAGGATGTTTCTCTGGACAAGTCTGAAATACGTTCATAAAGTCATCTCACTGTTTGTTATATGTTACCTAAACGAAACACCTAGAATTTTTGTTTAATTTAATTCCAAAAATTCAAATTTAATCTTAAGAAACTGTGCTTCATTTGTTTTTCAGTGTAACTGTGAAAACATTGAACACCTTATGTTTTCATAACATTTGACTTTAAGAAAGCTACAATATTATACTTAAAATGATTTCATTCTTAGAAAAAATGCCTTTAGAAAATAAATACAGGAAAATGGAGAATGAATATTTCCTAATTTATTTTAGTATTAGTAACTATCTTTTTCCAGAATTACAATAAATAGAACATCTTGGCTATATTAAGAGGTCTTTTATATTCAACCAACAAGCAAATAAAACATCAAAATGAAAAATTCATAGCACTTTTGGACAGACATATACCTCTATCTCTGCTGAAGGAAAAATAACTTTAAAAACATTTAAGTTAACAAATTCCTGAGGACAGAGACTAAAATATAGTCCAAAAAAATGCCTTCCTCTCCTGAAAATAGACATTTACTGCCAGCAGGAGCTAGGTGACATAACTTTTAGCTGTAACAAATAAAATGCACAGAATTCAGTTATTCATAATTACAGCTAACATTTTTAACATTTTTTTTCTGTCACCCTGTATGTATCTTTCACAATGTAGAAGATAAACCTAGTTGATTGTGTCTTACCTTCTCCAGATCCTGACAGAAATGGTGACTAGAGACACAATAGAGTATTCAGAAATTAAGGCAAAATGCATATTAATTTTATTAAATTAAATAAATATATTTTTAAAATGCTACGTTATTGAGAGAATTACTTTCACAGATAATAACAGTTCCCATTTAAACTAAATAATGTGCAACTACCAAGAAAATATGATGTACCTTGTGTCCTTACAAAAGAAGACAGGCGTTTTTTCAGTAGTTCCAATCCTAATGGAATATCTGGGATGTCTACAGACCATACAGCACCTTGATGAAAAAATGTCTAAGTGAAATAAATAAATAAGTAAATAAATAAATAAATAAATAAATGATGATATTCAACTCATTTCTTTAAGAAACACACATGCTCTGTGTTCATTATCCCCTGGGAAGTGTGAAGTTGATTAAATAGGAGAGGTTTGTGGTAGAGCAGAGTACTTTGATCAACAAATGAAAGCAGCTGGTGTGTGCATCCATCCACATCACCATGCTGTGAAAGAAATTTATAAAGTCATCTCAAGGAGTGTTGTCCCACACCAGCACGTCTGGTTCCAAGGTCTTGCCCTATCTCAGTGGACACGCAGGAGAAATGAAATAAGTCAGGCAAAATGTGGCTTAATATTGGTCTTGACTGGGTTTTTCAGTGATTTGTATTCAATGCTGTGTTCAGTATCAGAATTAACATGAATGTTAAACAAGTTTGCTTAGTGAGAATGCATATATATAAAGGTGAGATGTATTCTCTATGTATTTCAGATATAATATAATGTAGGGTTTAAATAAAATGAAGGAAAAAAGGAAGAATTTTTATATTCAAGTATAATATCTAAGTGTCTGAGAGCCAGATCTGAGGAGCAGACATCCCATGACAATACATGCTCTATGAGAATTTATAAAACTCAGTATAACTCTGAAAAATATTAAGTTAGAAGTAGTGCTTAAACCCACTAAGTACTGAAAATGCATCAGTCTGATCACTATCTGCTCTTCAGAACTGCATTTCAACAATTAATTGAAGAAAAAAGTAAAACCAGATCTAGAAAGCATGACAAAGAAGAAAATGGGGGCAAAAAATGCATATTTAATCTACAAGAAGAAGACTGTGAGGGATATTGCAGACAACTATTGAAATAATCACAAAAAAAAAATAATCTGACTGGAAATTAGGAAAAAAAAGACTTTAATATTAACAACAGTTACCTCAGGAATATGTGTCATTTCCATCATTAGATGTTTTTTTTTTTTAAAGTAGCCAGAACACACTCTTTATAAAGAAAAATCAGTAACTTATCTGGCATTGGGTTCTTCTCTTTCCTAGATAATCCTTTGAATTCCTTTTCAGCTCTTATTTTTTACTGGTTCTATGACACAGAAAAGCTTTCCAAAAGATAATGGCACTTTATTGCTCTGTACTTTTTCAGCAGCTAAGTCTCATTAAATTTAATTCTATTTCTGAATTCATAAAGTTAATTCTGAAGTTCCCATGAGAGTTTTGCTATCTCCTAATCTTTTTTTCTGCAAATATTCTTTTATCAATGGATTTCTACCAATACCACAAATTTTCTCATGAGGTACCTGTAACTAGAATGCAGTAGAAAAAAAATATTCTTGAGGCAAGTGAGAATTAGGAAAGGTCATTCTGGAAGTCAGAATTAGGGAGATAGAATCTAGGTACCAATTTCATATCTGTAATAATTGAAAAAAGTACACCTGACTGCAAGTACTGTAAGTGACGTGTTATTCAGTGTAGACCTTTGTTTCATTTCCTTTTTCTGTGTGTGTTTGTTTGTTTCTTTTTTCCATGTTTCACTGTATACCTTAACACAGGAGAATACTGCTGTAATCTGAGTTCACTTTTCAGTTCATGCACGAATTGAGTACATTCTCAAACCTGCAGCTGAATTCATTGAAAGTTATGCACTTGTGATGATACAATCTGATAATTCATGTAGTTCTTTGCTTTTTAGCTAACTCATCAAAAGAGGACAAGTTTTTTAATCCTTTTTCTCAGCCTTTTACCTCAACTACAATTTAGAATGTTAGTTGTAAAATAATAATAATAATAAAAAAAAAAAGGTATGGCTTAGAAATTCACATCCACAAAGAGGCTTCATGGATATTTATGATGAAAATACACTTCAGTGAACATACATGTAGATAGATCAACATCATGATTGAAAGACATCAATTTTTATCTTTGCTCCAGGCAAGTACTTAGTGGGGGAATTCTTATCTCCCAGTTTATTAAATTTAGTTTTTATTCCATTCATCATAATGTTATATAACAATGTTAAAATATATATTTTTTGTTACTAGTAAATTTGAGGAAACTAAGGTTTGTTAAGACTAAACTTCAACAAAAACTTCTGTGTTAAAAATGGATTGAGTAATTCAAAGAATCTGTATATCATCTCCATGGGGGAGTCATAGATTTGTTGAAGTGTGAGAATCCTTGTCCATCCAAAGTTGCCATGGACAACCTTGTATCACAGCCACCACTCCCCAGTTTGTGGTAAATGTTAAAGACTGAGAAAACTAACTTTGCCATATTGTAATAACATAGTGATCTAAAAAGGCCTTTAAAATCTAGAATACATTTGAACACCTGAGGTTTGCTCTAACTTGTGTTTAGCCTCATCTGATGCTTCAGCATGTTCTCATTTACCTTCTTTACACTGAACTTTCTCAAATATGCTAACTTTTATGCTCTAAATTCAAGTGACTTGATGAAAATTATGCATTTATCTCAATGATAACATTCAGAGTTTGGAGATGATGATGTAATGGCTCCAAAAGTTTCTGCAGTAGATGTATGTAACTGGAAAGTTATAGGCCACAGAGGCTTTTCAGAAGATATTATGATCAGTATTTAGGATTCACATGTCTTTGTGTGTGAATCTTTGTTATGTCCCAGGTTGTACAACATCCCTTATTCATCAAGGTACCTATAAAGATACCATGTCTCCAGATTTGTTTTACATAATCAGTGGACTGTAATGCTTGTTTTCCAGTTCACTGTCTATTGTGCAAATGTAGTAGATTTTAGTATTTTTTGATAACTTTGTATTTGACCCAACAGAATATTTCAATAATTTAGCCTGCTTCAACACATTATTCTAAGAGTATCTAAGATTTCAGGAAAGCACTGATTAATTGACTTCCATGAATTCTCAGCTGATTAAAAATGCCTGGTAAATATTCATAAGATTTTTTTTTTTAATATACTGCATATTATGTGGTCTTTTCAGTTAATCACATTCAAACAAAAATAAGGCAATTGCTTTCAATTTCCCTTTTTTTCAGTCGCTAATTGTCTGAAAACTTTCAGTGTGTGACAAAAATATAATGCATTCATTAATAAAGCTATCTTTCCATGATGAGATTATGAGATATCAGATCACACAGTGATTTCCCTTATACTTTTAAATTCATACAAATTGCTTTTTTTTCCACAGGGTTGATTAGGATCCTTCACGGGATACTATGTCTCACAAGAAGCTTTGGGACACAGAACAACCCTTTCCAGCTTATTGACTTTTCTAAAGCATAAATTTGTTCCTTGTTGCCCACCTCAGCAAATAATCACATGGATGAAATTAATTTGTCATTTAAAGGAAATATTAAGTCTTTTCTAATTCCTTGTCAACATTTTTTAAGAGTAAACACGTTTTTGGTACTCAGTAAATAAGTAGTCAATACAGAGCAAAAGAGATATAGTCTCACAGTATGTCCACAGTGGGAAATTTTTCCAAATAATCTAACTGAAAATATTCAGCAAATGAGACTAGAGAGTGGATCAAGCAGTTCTCACAATCACAAGAAATAGAGGAGGCTGGGTGATCATGTCCCACGAAGGTACTTGGGGAGCAGGGAGACAAAACACTGGCTTCGTGGAAGAGAGTGGGAATGATTTCACAAAAGATGAGTATCTTCCACATACAGAACAGTATTTCAGCTTAAACGATAGAACAGATCCCTGCATCTGTGGATTTCACACTTTTCTACACAAGAGAAATATTTCAGGCAAACCATAAAAAAAGCGCTGACTGTTTCATGGGGATGGGCCACAAGACAGAATGTATACATCAGAAAACAGTCACTTAGATGAAGAAGGTATTCAAAATGCATGTCTTTTGCTCTGAAAGTAATGCCTCCTATTTATTCTCATGGAAGATTCAGCAAATAAAAAGAGCGCAATAACACTATTTGATGGTGCAGATAGGAAAACACTATTTTTCAGCATTTTTACCACCATTAGCTGTGCATTTTTGCTAACAATGAACAAGAGCCAGCATTTAACACCCAAAAATCTGCGCTAGTGACACACAGACACTGTTGCCTCTGCTGAAATGCACCATCCACCACCCCACTGCTTTCATATCCACTTTCATGCCACCATCTGCCTCTGATGTTGTGGGCCAACATAGTAAAAAAGGAGGCACTGCTTTCGGAGCAACCCTGGTATAAAATTGTAGAATTATAGCAAGCATTAAGTCAAAAAAGAACTCACAAGGTACATTTAGTTCAACCTTCCACTGAAAGATGGGTGAATTTTCAGATTGGATTAATTTAATCAGAACCTTGTTGTCTCACTCTAATTTATAGGAGGGAGAGGAGGTTCTTTGATATGCATATACGCGTCGTGAGATTAAGAAACAATGGTTCAAATGTTGGTTCAACCAGTGTATTAGAAATCTTAATCAGGGAGATGGGGAAAGGGAGGATGGGCACTATTACCAATGGGGGTGATGGGGAAGGGAATGCAGGCGTTAGAAAAGATAGGAAAGAAGCAAGAATTGCGTTAAACAGGGATAGTCATCATCCAGATCCAACAGCGGTCCCATTGCACACTGTTCTGATGGTCTGAGGCAGAAGAGCAGGGTGAGGAGAGCAGCAGCAGCGGTGGCTGGCCTTAGGCAGCAAGCAGTTACAAGGAAGAAATGACAGGGTCTAGGAAAAGCAGCAGGTCTCAGGTCGCAGGCCCAGGAGGGAGTCTGTCTGCATGCAGGGATCAGCTTGTGAGGGTTCTGTTGGTAGAACACCTATCCTCATGGTTGTTGATCCCTCTTTTATCCTACAGTTTTCCTGCCTATAAGACATCCCTGGGTGCTTGGCTAAGTGTCATGTGAATACCTCCTGAGATGGCTGTCTCCCTAGAGATGGGTCCACACTAAAGACTATTCTGTGGCAACTGAGCTGCTACTTATCTCTCTCTCATTGCACCAGGACATGTCCATCTGTGTCCCCCAGACAAAGGATTTTGCAACCCCTGCCCAGGACTTGCTTGGACTTGTTCATCAGCAAGCTTTGAGGCAATGGCATAAAAATAAATAAATAAATAATCTCTTACACTTGTCCACTCAGATTTTGAAAATTTTTGACAGTGGAGGTAAAACAGCCTCTGCAGGCATACCATTTCCATCCATGGCCACCCCATTGGTGAAGAACTGATTTCCACATGCCTGGAAATAGTTTCCACAAACCCTTATACAAGATCAAACACTGCAGAAAAAGCATCTAGGGGGTTTGTCTTCTCACAACACAAAATCAAAGGGCTATTCATTTCAAAAGACAGAAAATATAAACACATCTTACTTTTCATGTGCATCCTTTTTAGTAATAAAATGTAATACATTAGGATACCAAAATATATGTGCACACTGGAAGAGTGAAAGCATGAGAGTACCACTTAACCTTGTGCAAATTCTGTATCAGGACAATAAATGAGTGTGCACAATTCTGCTTTATGCCCTGCATGCTTTGGGACAGAAATTAACAAAAGAAAGAGGCTAAAGTTTATGCCTGTGGAACTCCTCAAGTATACTACTCAGCCACGCAAGGAAGATATGTTCATTATATGTGTCCAGTTTCAGTACTATTGTACTTCTATTCTTTGATGTGAACACAGTATTTGAGCCCAGTAGTAAATAACATCTTGCATGAAAGCACTTATATCCAAGTACTGCCTTCCTCAATTCACCAAGTGAGACAAGTTCAAATGGGACTCATTTTTCTTAGAATTTTGATTTAGGATAGTAACAGACCTTACTGAAAATAATTTTTAAGTGTATATTAGACTTTAGAAAAAGAAGAATTGCTTGCTTTTATTGATGAAAAGAAAATCTATAGTTATTATACTTAATGCTAAAAGTGCTTTGAGAGCAGTTATAATCCTCATTCTTGAGAGATCAATGAAATCTTATCAGAATGAATCCTACCTGGGACAGTTTCTAATGTATTTTCCCAAGTTCTCAGCTGGCCTGTGCTAGAGAAAGAATATTGTATTAGGCAAGGTTTACCTATGTTCTTGTGTTCCACTAACTGGTAGGAAGTGTAACTACCAAGGGGCTGCAGTTCTTGAGAGAATGAGCCCACTGTCTACAAGAATAGTGTGAAGTTTAACAAAGACAGGTGCAAGGTCTTGTACCTCAGTACAAGAGACCAGTACAAGCTCTGATCTTTGTGACTGGGGATAAGCCGCCTTGATGAAAGTGATTTGGGTCTCTTAGTGGACAACTATATTTGAGGTCCGGGAAGATGATCAACAGGCTAGAAAACCTACACTGTGAGAAAAGATGGAGGGAGTTCATCTAGTTCCCCCTAGGGAAGAGTAAGTTTCAGGGGGTGTCGTAGCAGCGTTCCAGTACTTCAGGGGCAGCTACAAGGAGGTTGAGGCATCCTCTTCACAGTTCACCACGTGAAAAAGCTAATGGGTGGAAGTTACACCAGGAAAGGTTTTGTGTTGATATGAAGAAGTAAGTATATTAAAGTGAGAACAACCAGTCAGTGGAACATCCTTCCCAAACATATAGTAGGATCTCAGGAAAATGCAATTGGACAGGTTTCTAAATAAACTCATCTTGATTATCTTTTCGCACAAGAGATTGGACCAGGTGACTGATTAAAGTTCCTCCAAAACTGGGCTGCTCCATGACTCTTTCCATCTCTCTCGTAGTATGATCTTGTTGTTGACTTGTTGCCTTGCTTACAAATTATGAATCCATCTGTATATTCTGAACAACAAAACATGTATCAGTCACATTTTGGGAAGATATAAAAAAATGTTTTGTTTGTATTTTCACATCCTCAAAAATCCATATGCATCACAATTTGAAACCTGAAAGAGGAAATACTTCTAATTATAATACACTATATATGTTAAACATTTTATATGCAATATCTTGGGAAGATCTGTAAATTCAACTTTCTCAACTATATGAAGTTTTGATTTCTGTCAATTAACACTGCTAAAATAATTTGATGAACAGCAAAGTCCTTGTACGTGTTTTAGAGCCAAGAGACAGGAAAGCTCTCATAGGTGTTGAGATCAAAATACAGTGAAAAACTGTAACCTACGTGTTTACGTTCAGTGCTGCTCATTAAATATTGTTTTCGCTCTGAATGTGCTGCTAATTTTCAGTGCTCCCTCAAGCAGCTCACCAAAACACCTCTATTCACTTTTTTTCACTTTCCAAATAGAGGTACTAAAATTTTCTTTTCTATGTAAGCGTGTTTGATTAATAAGTTAATATTTATAAAATCATCTGAAAATGTGAAGTGTTGCATAAGTATTATACATTGTTTAAGGAGAGAGTTTCTTGTGAAATGACAATTAAAATAAATGACAAATTTCTCTAGTCAGTGAATTTGCTAGAGGATCAGATGTAGTTGGGACTTACTGGTGGAGCATCACAGCTATCAATGCTGGAGAGGGCATAAAATATGATTGGGTTGAATTTAATTAAAAATGGTTGCACCGAACATTAAGAACTGCTGTGTTGAGGATGTTAATTTTGAATCTGTTTGAAAAATAGAAAGGTAAAGTATTGAGGCATAGCAACTAACTATAATGAAAATACAGTGAATGAAGTGGCAGATAACAAATAAAGATAATATCACTCATTGTCACTTGCTACAAACTGTTACAAAAGAAAATCACTGAACTCTGGACACAAAACAAAGTAACTTAGTCTTTAGATAGATATACAGACAAAAATCAAAACACTTAAGAAGAAGGATCTTGAGACTGAAAAATCAGGATGATAAACAATTCACCAAAGGAAAGAGTAAATAAAATATTTAATGTCATAGAAAATAAAAAGAAAATTTAGGCACTTCCCTCATGAAAGGAGATAATTTTCTTTTTCCATCAAAGGGTGTAAAAGAAATTATTATACCTGATATCAAGGGTACATTTCCGTTATTGTGCAATGTAACAGACAGAATATAAATTTAAATTATTTTGGTAAAATGAAAATATTTTTTTAATTAAAAGTATAATATTATTTCAGGACTTTAGAAATTTGAGATTCTCCAGCAAGAATGTCCACTATTGTCTGTAAAGTCAGATAATAAATATTTTAAACTGAAATGGTCAAACACACAAAAACCTCCTCAAAGTAACTGAAATGAAGCTTTATGAGGGATCCTATTTTGTTTTGTTTTGTTTTTTCAAAATATTTGAAATAAATGTATTTTAATGTCATTTTAGCTGAGAGAAAATAAGCATTTTGTTGTTGTGAGTCTCTTGCAGTTGAGAATGATAATATTGTTAGGGAGGTAACTAAGACGTTCATTAGTTAAGAAACTGATGCAAAGATCATCATTGTCTGTCCTTGCACTACTTGGTACAACAATGATTTCTAATTATAGTTAATAGTTGATGTGATGTTTGCACTGCCAATGTGAACACATCAACCAGCACACTCACATGTATCCTAAACCCTAGGCCTCTTGGTTGGCCTCAGTACCGAACACACTCAAATGTTTCTTCAGTTTCTTCTATCATGTCACCTGAGAATAACTGTTCTCCAGAGACACCTCCCCCGGCCATGATAAACATTCACAGGCACCAAATCCAACACTACTCCACCAGCATGGTCAACTCTAAACAGCTTTTGTCTGGTGAAGGGCTTCATCTCGTTATAGATCTCAAACTCACATAGCAAAGCTCCTATAGATCCGGCATGTGTTCTAGATGTGAAGATCTTCCATTCCATCTTCACTGGTGGCTACCTGGAAAAACTGCCTTGGGAAATTAAACACAATTTTTAGTTCCTCACATATAAGATCCAACTACAATAAGTTATGTTTCCTTTTGTTACATTCGATACATCTCAGATAGCTAGAAATGCATGTAAACTTACTGGACTGGAAAATAAGAAAATATATTCACTTGAGAGTCTCTTCAAATGATTGTAAGATCAAAAAACATGGAGAGGAAAGACCTGCAAATTCAGAGAATCTACAGTTGACAGATATCTCACTGAATTGTTTTTGCATCATTGATTTGTTTATCAGTCTTTTGACATCAGGTGATCTTTCAAGAGGGAAAATACATTAAATCATGTTTATATTTACATTATGTGTCTGTGTACATATACATAGTATGTACACTGACTGTAAGAGAGAAATAATGAGATTTGCTTCAGGCATGCAAACTAGAGAAAGAAGCAAACATAAGCTACTGATCCTCTCCCCCTATCTCCCCCCATGTCAACAGTTAAGTATATGTCGAGAATAAAGTATGCAGGGCATCATAGTATTATAAAAAGTCTTGACACATTGGAGGAAATTCAAGGAAAAGCAACATAAATTATTAAGGGACTGAGAGGATTGACTTACAGTGAAAGATTAAAAGAAATAAATATGTATAACTTGCTAAGCAATGACTGGAAGGGTGGGGAGGGGAAGGGCCACAATAGCAATCTACATAAATTTGAAGGCTATAAACATCAAGGAGAGAGAGGAATTTAAGGTGGTCTTAGTGTTTAACCAAGTGTAAATAAGATGTACTTCAAACTAATGTCGGAGAAATTGGACCAGAAATTAGTCAAACTTCCTAAACTGCACACTCTTTTCAAATGTAGAATAATTTTCTAAGGGAAATATGGCTCTCAAGAACATTGAACAGCCTTCTTATTTCACCAGGATGTTGTAAAGGTATACAGTCAAATCTTTACAGTATAAATATAGGAACTCAAGTTTTCCAAATTCTGACATTTTTCACACACATTGATGTTTTCTTGGTGTTCATTTCTAAGTTTTTTATTTCTCTCATGGATTTCAAATACTCTTTTGATTCAGAATGATAACAAATCCTGAAACTTCTGGTTAAATTATTGTTACTCTTGATTTTTTGTTTTGTTTTATGTTTTTCTTTGTTGTTCTTTTTACAAAATAAACTTGCTCTCTGTCTCAGCCTTCACTATTCAATTTACCAGAGAAAATGGTCTTGCCCTTGACAAGAAAAGGGTTGAAATGATCTAATAGGCTTATTTCATCTCTAATATCTATATTTATCTGACTTTTTTTTTTTTTCACTCAAACAATGATCAAAAAGCTCACAAAAAAATAAAGCACAGAGAATGCCAAAATAGCCTAAAAATACCTAACTTCCAAGCATTTTTTTTCCTCTGTATCCTCTACTCCCATTTGGAAAGCACTCTATTTCCTTTAAACAGATGGACTGCTTGTAAATCTCAAAAATCTCTGCCACTCTTTTTATTTATTTATTTATTTATTCAGCTAGATGTTAGACCAGTAAAGTTGTTCAAAATCTTAACTAAGTATAACTTATCTTTTATTCATTGATAATGAAGGATAGATAGAGTCATACAGGTATCAGGGAACCAATAGTGAAATACTGTAACTGAGGAGAGTCCCTGGACTGAAGCATTTTATTATGGTAGGTTGCCTGTTAGCTTGAGAAACCTGCAAGAACAGTTTATAATAACTATGCATCATTCCTCTTTTAATTTCTTTAGATCAGGGCTTTTAGGAATTGCTGATGGAGGGTTTATTTTCAAGCACTACTAATGACCTCTATTATTTTTGCTTACTAAAGTGGATTACTGAAAAATAATAGTTATAGCATGTCCAGGACTCAAATGGTAACAGTTTAAGAGAGTTCTTTCACTTTTTCCAGCAGTTAGAAAATATAAGTCCATGGTCATTCATTCCCTTCTTGTTCTCCAAACCTCAAAAGGAATTTGAATGGAGTCTCAGTGTGAGCTGGTAAGCATAGAATATTGTTTTGACTGCAAGAATTTTGCTGAACCTGCCAAGGTAGTCAATGTCTATACCAGCTGTAAAGAATGAGATAAACTGTCATTTAACTGGTATTCCAAATGCATGGAAGAATTCTGAATGTTCAGCATTGCCCTCAAACATTGGATGGTTTGGCTTAATCTACTAAACCTCAAATCATATACAAAACTATGCAAGTGTAAAGACAACATATAACTTCCTATCTTGTTATTCTTACTATAACTAAATAGTAGATACAGGCCATGTGTCAGAGCAGACATACTGGCTTTGGACATTTGTGTTATGAGTGGATAATCTGAAATATTTTGCACTTAAATTACATCCTGAACAAAATGCAATAGGAAGCCAGTTGAATTTTGGATCCAAAGATTACAGGTTCGTTGACTGATTTAGATCGGAAGAGACATCTGGATCCACCTGGTCCAAACCCACTGCTCAAGCAGAGACAACTAGAGCAGGTTGCCTGTGACTGTGTCCATATGGCTACTGAAGATCTCCAAGGAGGTAAAATACACAACCTCCCCAGACCAGTGTTCCGCCACCCAAAAAGTAAATAAATATCTCTTGAAGTTCAGAAGGAACCTGTTTATGCCTATGGTGCCCTGGCACTAGTCACCATTTAACTGAGCCTAGCTCCATCCTCTTCCACCCTCCCTTAAGGTATTGCAGACCAGTATTATATAAGATGCCCCCTAAGCCTACTCTTGGAAGGACAGACCCAGCTCTCAGCTATAGAGAGGTGCTTCAGTCCCTTCATCATCTTTGTGGCCCCACATTGGACAAGATGTCCATTAGTAAGCTGGGACTAGATGAGCACAAAGAGACAGAATTAAAACTTCTAGAAAAATTAGCTCATAAATCTTTAAGCCAGAAGAATTAACAGGCAGCACACATTTAGTGTGGTTGTATCCACTGTATTTTTGCTTGATTTCAAAAATGAACCTGGATGGTGTTGGACTCTCTTTTATCTAAAGTGTCTCCAGTAGACATTCAAATTATTCTGCAGTCATCATTTCAGAAGTATCTCTGATGCTTTTTATTTAATTTTCAAAGCAAATTTGGATCTAATCCAGACAGTTACTGAACAGATATATTCAATTCCTGAAGGTATTTTCCTTTAACCACATCAAGATGCATCTCTTCATGATTGCTTTGTGCTCAAAAGGCTCTGATGTGTAGAAACCACATTCTTTTATGTATGAATCAACACTGCTAATTGTTGTAGCTTTCTCACAAGTCTCACAATTGTTGGTAATGACTTTAATGATATTCTGGAGACACACAGTAATATGATATAGCCTTCTATAATTTGCTTGAGTGAATTTTGTAGTCTCCATTTTGTAATCTACCTTGAAAATGTCATTAGTAGGTGACTTTCAACAGGTTTGAACATGTATGTATGTGTGGAATTATATAAGTATATATCTCTGTGTGTGCTTACGTTTTCAAATTAACTCATCAGTTTTGTACCTCTGAATTTTCAATACTGTGCCTGAATTGTAGGCTTCCCTAAAATAATACATTGTCCTGCAATTATACATTATTTTTCATCCCTAAAAATCAGCAGAGGCCTATTTCTCTGTAATAAAAAAGCCATTTTACATTTCATGTCAGCGTGATAGAACATTTGGTGTGCACAAGTTCACTTTATTCTCATCCTCAGATCCCTTCAAACTGTCACAGATGTATAATCTAGCCTTTGTGAAACTAGAAATCACAACCAAATTTTCATTACAAGAATCACTTGTAATTGCTGATCACTGTATGGGATGCATGACCCATAGGACAGCAGGGGAAGGGATATTAGAATCACGGAATCATAAAATGGTTTGGGTTAAAAAATATCTTGTAGATCATCTATTTCCAAACACCCTCCCATGAGCAAGAACACCTCCCACTAGATCAGGTTGCCTAAAACCCCATTCAACCTGGCCTTGAACACACCCAGAAGTAGGACTTCCACAGCTTCTCTGGGCAGCTTATTGCAGTACCTCACTGCCCTCAGAGTAAAGAATTTCTCCCCAGTATCTAACAAATAATCTACCCTCTTCTTTTAGTTCAAAACCATTACCTCTTGTCCTACGATTACACACTGTGGTAAAGAGTCAATCTCTAGATTTCCTGCAGACACGCTTTGAGCACTGCAAGCATCTTCTTCTCCAGGTTAAACGACTCCATCTCCTTCCGCTTGTCTTCTTACAGATGTGCTTCTTTTCACTCATCATAGAATCATAGAATCATAGGGGTTTGAAGGGACCTCTAGAGATCATCAAGTCCACCCCCTCTGCCAAAGCAGGTTCCCTCCACCAGGTTGCACAGGTAGGCGTCCAGGAGGGTCTTGAATATCTCCAGAGAAGAAGATTCCACAACCCCCCTGGGCAGCCTGTGCCAGTGCTCCGTCACCCTCACCGTAAAGAAGTTCTTGCACACATTTGTGCGGAACCTCCTGTGCTGCAGTTTCTGTCCGTTTCCCCTTGTCCTGTCTCCACACACTGCTGAAAAGAGTCTGGCCACACCACTTTGTCTCCCACACCTCAGATATTTATAAACCTGGATCAGGTCCCCTCAGTCTTCTTTTCTTGGGAAAAAAGAAGACCCAGTTCTAAAGAGACCCAGTTCACTTAGCCTTTCTTCATAGGGGAAATCCTCCAGGCCCTTCACCATTTTTGTGGCCCTGTGCTGGACACTTTCCAAGAGATCTCTGTCTTTTTTGTACTTGGGGGCCCAGAACTGGACACAGTACTCCAGATGAGACCTCACCAGGGCAGAGTAGAGGGGGAGGATCACCTCCCTTGACCTGCTGGCCACGCTCTTTTTAATGCATCCCAGAACGCCATTGGCCCTCCTGGCCATGAGAGCACACTGCTGGCTCGTAGTCAACCTGTCATCTACCAGGACACCCAGGTCCCTCTCTACAGAGCTCCTCACGTGCTTCTCTGGACTCACTCCAACTCAATTCCTGTGCTGGGGGCCTGGACCTGAATGCAGCACTGGAGGTGGGATATCATAAATGTGGAGCAAGAGAAAGAGTCACCTACATCCTCTGCTGGTAACACAGCCACACTCCTTTTGATGCAGCCCAGGGTACAGCTGGCTTTCTCACCTGCTGGCTTATGTTCTCTTTTTCATGCACCAGTATCCCTAAGCCATTCTCTATAGGACTACTCTCAATATGTTCTTCACCCAGTCTGTATTTATGCTTGGGATTACCCTGACCTAGGTATAAAACCTTGCCCGTGGCATTGTTGAGATTCGTGGTGTTCACACAAGCTGCTTCCTGAGCCTGTCAAAGTACCTGTCCTGGTTTTGTCTGGAATACAGTTTGTTTGTTTTTTTTTCCTAGTAACTAGTATGGTGCTGGGTTTTACACTTAGGATGAGAATTATGTCAATAAAATACTGATGATTTAGCTGTTTCTGAAAAGCACTTACATAAGTTGAAGATAATTCATCTTTTCATACTACCCTGCTAGTGCGAAGGCTGGAGGTATATCAGCATGGGTTAGTGAGTGGTGAGCACTTGCATCGTCCATCTCTTGTTTTGAATGTTATGTGTAATTAATATTATTATTTCCCCTTATCTTTCTGCCCTATTGAAGTGTTTTAAATTTTTCATTATTTTTATTTTTATTATTTTTTTTTTTCCTCATTTTTTCTCCCATCACACTGAGGGGAAAGTGAGTGAACGGGTGTGTGGTACCTAAGTGCTTTCTGGGTTAAATCACAACGGTCTCTATGTACAGCATCCCCTCCCTCCAGCATGCTGACTGTAACATACAGTTTGGTCATCCATAGTAGTACACTCAGTCCCACTTACTGACAAAGATAAATGGAGTTAGTCAGTGCTGGTCCCAACACTGACCTCTGAGGAACACCGCTCATCGCTTGTCTCCACCTGGAGTCCCATACAGTGATCAGCAATTACAAGTGATTTTTCATTTTCAAGGTCCTTTCCAACCCAAACCATTCTATGATTCTGCCATTCCAAGATTTTTCTGTATCTTCCACAGTTACACATCCAAGTCAAAAGGAATACAGTACCAATAAAATAATCAGCCCAGAAGTTTGTAAGACATACAATTTCCCCCTCCTTCTAAGGAAGCAACCTCCCTAGCTATAACCATCTTTCTCGCAAGTTCTCTTCTGTGAATGATAGACTGTTGTTAACATTAAAAATCACAGCTGATTAAATCTCAGCAGGAATGACAACTAACTTTTAAATCTCAGGGAGTCTAGAATAAGCACTGAAGTCAAATATTGCTTTGGATTCAGACTTGTAAATGTGAGATCATAACATGGAGCACCAAAACATTAAACACTTTTTATATCTCAGTACTACATCACACCATAACTAGTCAATAGCCAAATGCTACCTTATAAATCAACAACACTGCTTCCTCTAGACTTTCTTCAAGAGACTCCTGCCATTTGTACTAGAATAATCACATCCAACTTCACATCATCTATTGGCACTGAGATGTCTATATCCTTCTGGTCTTCATAAATACATTTTGTTATTCTAAAATATCAAATGCTTCATTAAAATTCTACTGTGGTAGGAAAAACCCCTAGCAAAAGTTTGTCAGCCTACTATCACATTTATGTTTTAGGGTAGTACTGAAGAAAACTTTCTTGATTATACTAAGATAAATTCTCCAGACAATTTATGTTAATTTTTTTTAATGGAAGGGAAATTCAGAATGCGGTGATTATTAAAACACGGAAACTCATCCAGCTTCTTATTAGATTAGATAAAAAAGTCATTTTGCTTAGAGCAACAAATTTGAAATCTCTTAATTTTCTTTCCTATTCATGTGACTCTAGCATTTTAGATAAAACAAGAAGTTAAAGCAGATGATGAGTATCAGATCTCAAGTTAATGCAAACTAAATTGAATTCTGAAGTATCTCTTCTCTTTCTAACTTTGCTGCAGGTTCCAAGGTTCACTTTGTGAATAGCTTCACTTATTTAGCACCACTAAGGTCTCAGAGTCAGTTGGAGGGAGATAAATAAACAACTTGCAGCTTGACAAATTTTCCACTCCAAACAAGCTTGAAGAACACCTCAAATTCATATATTGTTTTTAGTGAAAATTCACCTTATAAATCACTTACACTATTTTTCTTTCTCAGTAGCTATTTCTTATTTTCAACCACTTGGTTAATTGATATTCATACTCCAGGAAGCATGTTGGTAGAAAGGCCTTAATAAAATCTTGCTGGGGACAAGTGTAATTCTTTAATTGATATCCACAGGTTTTCCATCAGACCCTCTTTGAACACTGCAGAACTATGCTTGGCATAACTAGATTTTGCACTCCACATAGAAGCATGGCCAAAGCCACTTGGTGGGGGATTATAAGGCTAGTTTACATCATTCAATAAATTCATATATAGTGACAAATTCAAACTAGCACGTGAAGAACTCTCTTCTGTTCATGGCTTACCTAAAACAGTTTAGAAAGTGGTATTATTTTCCAGAGTAAAAAGACCATGAAAAAGGCTTAAGAGACCATATTTATTTGCTAGAAAGTCACCTATAAGCTTGGCAAATCTCTGAATTTGAATTAGTTTTTTGAGGTTTCTTGGTTTGATTAGTTTGATTGTTGGCTTTTTCTTCGCTGTGCTTTTCTTCCACTCACTGGATATATAACTATCTTTTATTTTTGTTTTTTTTTTCCTCCACAAAGTTGTTATTCATATATTTGAAATAGTCTCTGGGTTTGGATTGTTTGAATTTGTTTATATTCTGAATTTTGGCTGTAAAGGCTATTTAAAAGCAAAGAATAGAGCAAACCTGGAACTAAAGCAGCTTCAGGGTACATTTTCATATACTTCCTTCAGTCTAGTTGAGATCTCCCTTCCATAAAAATTTCTTCTCATCACAATCTTCACAGCAATAGTCATGTTTTAACTCTATTAGTAACTGAATAACAAAGTTATTTGATTGGGTCTTTCAATTAATACAGAATTGTTTATATCTCTCTATATTTCCATATTTAAGATAAAAACTTGACATTTTTCTACCTAAATGCCATTTGAGGGAAAGGCATCAGGAAATGAGAATAGGTTTGAGGTGTGATGGGTTGACCCCAGCTGGCAGTTAAACCCCCACCCACTTGCTTGCTCACTCTCCACCCATTGTGACAAGGGAGAGAATGGGAAGAGCAAAAATGATAAAGTTTCTGGATCAGAATAAAGACAGTTTAGTAAGTGAACCAAAGTTGGACATGTAGGCTAAGCAAAATAAGGAATTTGTTGACTATTTTCTGATGCTCCTTAGAAAGCAGGGCCTCAGTATATCTAATGTCTGGTGGTTACTTGGGAAAACAAGCACCATAACTGCCCACAAAACACCTTCTTCCTCTTTTCCACTTGATTTTATTACTAAGCACCAGGTCATATGATATAGAATATCCTTATGGACAGTTAGAGTTGGCTTTGCTGTCTGTGTTCCAGCCTCTTGTGCATCCCCAGCCTTCTCACAGGGGAAGGTTGGGCAGAATAGGAAAAAGAGAAAACCTCAACACTATGCAAGTATTTCTTAGCAATAATCAAAACACTGGTGTGTTATCAACACTGTTTTCATCACACAATAAGTACACAGTACCATAGAGGCTGTTATGAAGAAAAATTAACTCCATCCCAGCCAGATCCTGCACAATAGTTTGTGATAGCATTAGCCAGTTAAAACCTTTTAGAGCTCAGCTTGGGGTATAGGAGCTTGATTTTACTCTGTTGTTAAAAACGTTGTCATCAGGTTTGCAAGCTCAAACTGCTTCTCAGACAGTGTCTGGCCATAGCCCAGAAGTGAACACAAACCAGGGACTCAAAGATTTGGATGCCACCACCGTTCTGGAGAGAAAGAGATAGTAATAGCATGTGTAAAGTTGTGTAACCAAAACATATTTTCCTTCAGTGGTATCTTGTCAAGGACTTTTTGCAAGCTAACAAAGGGATAGTAAGAAAGGGAAGCAGTGACATGAACCAAATCTGGTCAGTCATGCCAGTTTATGAGGGCAAGTGAGGATAAGGTAATGTTCATTCCAATAGAGTTATTGGAGGATTTCTAAGCTGGGAGATTGACAAGAAACAAGCTTCCCAGTTGCACAACTTCATGGGATGACAAGCTGCAGTTGTCACTTCCAGGAAAGATGACTCTTGCAGGTGATAAGATGATGACCCAAAAGATCTTTAGCTGGGGGGAAGGGGATGTCAATGGAGAAAGAAGTTGGTGAGCTCTGCAAGTTTAGAACAATCCATTAATTCAGTCAGCTCCCAGCTATGGGGTGGGAGAGGTGTGTGCTCCCAAACCATCCACTATGGGGGAACTGATGTGGTTGAGTGTGGGCTCCACACTGGTGGCTGGAATGTGGCTACAGTACATGGTTCTTGTGCCTGGTGCCAGCTGCTGATGGGGACAAGCATCTGTGTGAGTGTCCTGTCCCCCTTGGCCGGGGAAGCCTGTCCTTTGTTCTGGATTGTCAGACACTAGGCTGGGCCCAAGAAGCTGAACAGGAGCAATGCTGGGCCAGTGGTATTGGAAAAGGAAACAGCTGTACCCTGCTGTTCATCTCACTTAATAGCATACACAGGACCAGATAATATACTCTAGTTATGATTATCACAATCATAGTTATATTATAGTTATAATTATTATATTATGATAATATAAAGAAAACCTCTCTCTTCTATACATATGCTATCTTGTAAATATTTGGGTTTGTACTTTTTAAAAATCATGATTATTTAAATAACAATAAAAATAACCAAGGAGGAAGACATAAACCACGTAGACTAAAACTTACTGGCTGTGACAAGAAAGCAACTTTTAATGATCTCTTTTTCACTATTTTACTAGGTAAGTGTATTTGCATTTACAATGCAGTTTGAAAAGGTCATTGTCACATATCCTTGTCCATCTTGTTTGATTAATTGCCTTGCTGTCAAGATGTTAACCAAGGACTTTGGTACTCTGTTTTCCTACCCCTGATCTGCTACTCCATGACAGATTCTGCTAAGTTAGTAGCCAGTTTTTCATGTAGTTCTCCAGTGATGATACTAAGGACGTAACATTAGATGCCTTGTATGCGCCTTACATTTAAGGATATAAGACAGGTAATGTCTTCTCTTAGATCGGCTGATTCAGCTGGAAGAAAACAGGTTGGTGTTGGGATATGTGGATGTGTATGACTGATGTCTCCTGGTCTTACTGACACATTTTACTTGCTTATATTCAGATTATCCCCTTGTTATATTTTCCTGTACTTTTTAAAATGGAAGACAAAACAGTTAACTTAAAAAAGTATAAAATTGAGATCTGATTTGAATTCAATATGAGAGAATTTCTTTAATAGGAGAAGAAGATGAAAAAAATAAAAATTCTTACCTAAGGCTTCTCTCTTGTAGGACACACATATCCTTCAGATACAGGTATCCCATTATCCTTTCTAATTGTCATTTGCTATTTTCCTTATTATTTGTTATTCAGATAGTAGTATTTACTCCATAACTCAGGTCATAGACCATCCCCATATTGTACTACGCTTTGTATAGGAAGAACAAAACAAAAATGTAGCCGAATCAATATTCAAACCTGAATGCTCATGCAAATAAGTATGGACACAGAGCTTTTTTAGAGTGTTACATGCTGACAACTTTGGTATTTTGTGAGTTTTATTCTGTTTTGTATTCTTGAAAAGACAGAATCAATTACAAACTTCTCTGTTAATCCCTTAAGTAATATTTGAAGCATACTAAAGATTTTAATGATGAAACCTTGGGATCAGCAGTGATGAAAACACCATTAAACTAATAATAGTAACGAAAAAATGCCTCTGTATTAATGCTGAGGAGATAATCTTCCTGTTCTTCAGTTTTCATTCATTTAACATGGTAGGGGAAATGTTTTGCCCAGAATAAAAATACTGAATATTTATCCTTGAGTCTGGAAGATGGCAGTTTGATGCAAGTTCACTAACACTTCCCATCTGTCCATTGTTGTGAAATTTGAGTTAAAAGCCATTACAATTTAAAAAATAAAAATTAAAAAAATGGCACATTTGTTTGGACTTGCTTGTAGTATATTAAAATCTTGAGAGAGGTATAAGGTTTCAAGCTTTTGTACAAGAAAGTATGGATGTATCCAATAGTTACTGCATAATGTCACAGACTGTGTAAATGGACCTGCAGAACTGTACTTGTAACACCAGAACCTGACTCATTGGAAGCAGGGAAGACATCCCAGTGGATAACTTCCTTTCTAAAGTACTTAAATTATGTGCATCACCTAAACAGCAAAGACAACACGGGATCAGTGATCCTCTCTGTCTTGTGCTGACACTGTTGCACATGAAGCAGAAGTTAAGCTCAGAGTTGACTCTCTGACTAACACCCTTTATAAATAGGGGAGAGTGATGAAACTGAAATAGAATCATAGAATCACTCAGATTGGAAAAGACCTCCAAGATCATTTAGTCCCACTGTCCACTTATCACCAATATTTCGCCACTAAACCATGTTCTTTAGTACCACATCTAAATATTACTTGAATGCTTCCAGGGACAGTGACTCAACCATCTCCATGGGCAGTCTGTTCCAGTGCCTGACCACTCCTTTGGAGAGGAAATTTTTCCAAATATCATACCTGAACTCCCTCTGGCACAACTTGAGGCCATTCCCTCTAGTCTTATGATTATTTATGTGGGAGAAGAGGCAGACCCATGCTTTGCCATAACCCCCTTTCAGCTGTAAGGTCTCCACTAAGCCTCCTCCAGTATAAACAATTCCAATCAGCCACTCCTCATAAGACTTGTTCTCCAGACCCCTCACCAGCTTCATTATTCTTCTCTGAACACACTCCATGGACTCGATGTATTTCTTGTAGTGAGGGGCCAACAACTGGACACAGTATTCAAGATGCAGCCTCATCAGAGCTGAGTACAAGGAGATGATCAACTCAGTGACCCTGCTGGCAACACTATTTCTGATGCAAACCAGGATGTCATTGGCTTCTTAGCCCCCTGGGCACACTGCTGGCTGATGTCCAGCTGAGCATCGACCAATTCGGGGTCCATTTCTTCCACACAGTCTTCCAACCTCTCTGCCTGTAGCATTGTCTGGGATTGTGGCCAAAATGCAGGACCTGGCACTTGGTGTCATTGAACTTCATCCCACTGGCCTCAGCCCAGCGATCCAGCCTGTCCAGATCTCTCTGTAGGGCCTTCCTATCCCAATACTTCCTCCCATGTTGGTGTCATCTGCAAACTTACTGAGGGTGCACTCAGTTCTCTCATCCAGGTCAGCAATAAAGATATTGAACAGAGCAAGCCCCAATACAGACCCCTGATGAATACCACTCATCACCAGCTGACAGCTATATTTAACTGCATTCACCATCACCCTCTGAGCCTGGCCTGCCAAACAGTTCAGATGAGTCTGCCTATCATATAGGAGAAGACTACTATAAATTTAATTATTTTGTAAGCACTTTTTCCCTTAAATAGAAGAATGAGGAATTTAATCACAGTTCAAATACTAATATACTATTTTGGCTTGTTTTGTACTTCTTATGTATTTCTAAAAAAACCACAAAATTTGTCGTTGTTAAGATCTATTCAGTCCCTAAAATACAAATTTTGAGGTCAGAAACACTTCATTAGTTCTCCTAAACTGTACATATAAAAAACTCAACATTTACATACAGAGATAGTTTAACTGACCAACATCTGTAGTACAAGGACATTCATGAAATCAAAGTTCCCTTGAGTTCCATTTTCTGTTTATACAGAAACTTCGCTAAAAATTATTAATGATTCAGAAAATGCAAATAGATGAGAAGAAAAAAAGGATGTTTCACATCATATATCTGCAGCTTTCTCCCACAATATCAGCAATGCATTTATGACTACTGGTTTCTTTTCACATTCTTTTGATATTGCTGTTTTTAGAATTAAAGAAGATATTTACTCCATATTAATTCTACAGAGATTAGACAACACTTCATAAAGTAGTATCAGTTAGCAATGCTAAATTTGGAAGCCAAAGGAAAGTATAGTTAACAAAAATGCAATAAAGGAACACAATTCTCATGCAATCAAACAGCAGTTTTCCATCTTTATGCATCATATAAAGACTAATGCATAAGTATTCCCTAAAATGTCGTCAACTATAACATGTTCAACAGATCTGAAAGACTAAATTTTAAAGAAAATTGGAGGCCATCATCCTTTATACTTTTCTTCATTGAACTCCATGAAGAGTATTAGCCCATTTCTCCAGCTTCCAGCATCCCTTTAAATGATGGTGCATTTATCTGGGCTAGCAGCTACTTTTCTTTTTTGCTTATCATCTCAAATTACTGAGGGCTCACTGTATAACCATCCAGTTCACCAATGAAGGGACTGCGCAGGTATCAACTCTGAGTATTACAGAATCATAGAATCATTATGTTTGGAAAAGACCTCCAAGGCCATCTAGTTTAACCATTCATCTATCAACAATGTACCAGTACACCATTAGTGGCTGTTCTACAACTGCTCTTTTTGATGCAGATCACAATTCTTTGGGCCTTGAAGTTCAGTTCAGGAATACTATAGGATGTAGTATCAAAAGACCTAACTAAGGTAAAAATTCTACTAATCTCCCTACATCAACCAAGCCAGTTATTTCATCATAGAATACTAAGAGACTGGTCCTGCTATTAATTCTTGCTGATTACTCCCAATCACTTTCGGGTCTTTCATGTGTTTAAAAACATTTTTCTCAATAATTTGTTCCACGTCCAGTCCAGAGATTGAGATGAGGATGACCAGCCTGTAAGTTCTCCTTCCTGAAGATAGCGGTCACATAGGTTTTTTTCCAGTCCTCAGGAAACTCTTCTGATTCCCACCATATTTCAAAAGCTATCAAGAACAGTCTCACTATCACACTTCATCTTCTTCAGCAGTCAGAGGTACACCTTCTCAGATCCCATGCACTTATTTATGCCCAGCTTGTATAAATGCACCTTGTCCTGACTCTCCTCTTAGTCTCTTAATTTGTTTTTATTTTTTGTAAAATTCAACCATTCTTTAAGGATTATCATAAACATAGTGTAGCTAAACTTGTTCAAAGTAATACATCATCATTTACCTGTGCAACCTGGTGGAGGGCAGCTGCTTCAGCAGGGGGGTTGGACTCGATGATCTCTTGAGGTCCCTTCCAACCCCCATGATTCTCTGATTCTATGATCTACAAGTTGTTTTATACTGTCATCATCCCATACTAATTCCAAGTTTGCTCCAGCCACTGGTCAAATATCACAGACTGGATAGATGTCTCTTTAGAGTAAGTACTGACACTTTACTACACAGTTCTGCAGGAGTCTCAGTTGTGATCCTTCTTGATGGAACTTCAGTGATGTATATAGATAATAAGATATTGGCCCAACAGTAAAAGACACTTTGACAGGACATACAGCTTCCTTTGGAAAGTCTATAAAACAAAAATGAAATGCCAGCTACAGCAGGGGAATTGATAAAAGACTCCACTATTTTTGTGATGCAAATGCTGTAAAGAGAGGTCATTTGGAGATGCTTTGGTTTTTGCATGTAAAATTCTCTGAGCTTCTGTATCTCTGACTTAACTTCTAATCATAAATAATCTTAACGTAAAATCAGAGAACAAAAAATCCAGATTTGGCCCCTGCTATTATCTCTATTTCCTGATTTCCTTTTGAGTTTTGCAAATCTTGCCATTGCCAAGTCTGTAGCATGCATGGGAACAAACAAATATGACAAATAGTTACATGTGGAATGAGAAAATAAACCTGAAGAAACTGCAAGCCAGATAGATGTAGGACATTTAGTATTCCACCCATTTCTGATTATCATCTGCCTTTTCTGTTTGTCTATAAGGCCACCTTTAAATCTACTCTTCAGATTTTATTTGTTTGTAAATATGAACCCTTTAAAAAACTAACAGATAGCATCTGTGCTAAATTCATATCACACTTTTTTAGGCACACAGAGTTTTACCTGCATACAAAAGAAAGAAAATATCTCCCTCTAGGTGACCAAATATTGCTCCTTTAACCCGCTGTTTCCATACTGCCCATTAAAGGCAGTAGGAATCTCTGTCCAGTGCTGGAATTGAATTCAAACCGATGTTTATTGGATTTGTCAAAATATCCATGTAACATTCTTCATAAAAAACATTTGTCTTTTTCATTATAGGCATGCCACCAAAACTACTAGAAATATTCTTCTTCTAACATCAAAAACATCAGCGCTGGGAATTTCTTAACACCTCCAGACAGCTCAAGACTCCCAGAGCAATTTAAGTACTGATAAACTTCAGATAGACATCCAAATCTTTAGGTATAAAGCTGATGCATACCTGAGCTAAAACATATTTGAGATTTATTTTTATCATACAGCTCCTGAAGTAAGACAAGCACACAAACACTGAAGGTAGATTTGAAAAGCTTTGGTACGCCCTTCATGCATGATACTGAATTGTAACAAGCTCAACCAACTTCAGCTGAAATCAATAGGACAGTAGTAGAGTCATCAATCTACTTCTTGTTTCTTTAATCCAGACCAAGATTTAGACAGATCACCTATGGTGACACTGCATACTAACACAAGTATTATTACTATCTGGAAGCTGGCTAGCAAGGGGGAGTTTTTCTCTTTGATAGAGGAGGGTGATTCTAGTGAAGAAAAGTGACTTCACTTTCTGTGTAGATCTCCAGGGAACACAAGTGAACCTAAAATATCTAACTGTTTCATGCTTAGACTCACAGGCAAAGGCAGGGGTGTTCTACAGACTTCCCTTGAGCCTGAAATAATAGAATGCAAATCATTTCATTTTATGCCGATGAGAAATTATAGCACTTCTTCCAGTGAAAAGCAGTTCTTCCTCTTACCCAAAAACGATTGGAGTGCGCAGAATGTATAAGGAACATAAGCAAGGTGAATATTGAGGACAATGGGATAGTGAGCATGGGAAATGTTAGGAAGAGGATGCTATGTATATAAAAAAAAAAAAAGAGAGAATGAAGAAGTGTGGTGAATGTATTCATACAGTTTTCAGTTAACAAACATAACTGCTGATTTTCTTTGTTCACACATCTGCTGTGACGCCTGTGAAGTTTGATTTTTGTCTTAAGAAGTTAATGTTTCATGACTGATGTCATCAGCAGAATGTATGGTGACTGATATGCAAGGATGGCCTGAGGCCTGACATATCTTTATACTGACAATCAATGTCAGACACTGCATGGTGATTAAAAGCAATGAAACTGTGTTTATTCTAGAGCTTAAATACATCATTAAAAAGTAGTCTTCTAAAGCTACTCACTAACATAAAGATTTGACCATCTAAGGGGTTATGAGTTACTAGCCAGTTTTACTGTCCGCTATCATGTGTCACATGGTCAAAATATATGGGATCTCAGAAAGCTTCCTTTTTTTTTTAACTTCTGATTCAGAGAATATATTTTGATTATACTCTGATTAGGGTCAACATTGATTATATTCTGATTAGGGTCAACATTTCTAATATGTATTTATGAATATTTCTATCCCTAAACTCACACTGTATGTCTATATTTGAAGAGTAGTTTAAAACCATTTAAATGAACTGTTCTGTTCTTTAAATTGTTTGATATTGCACTCAATCTAGAATGAAGAAGTACAAAACAAATTCATTATGACCAGCAGATTCGAATGGAAAGTGAACCACAGATGACAGCTGGCTCTATGCAGCTCTAAGGGTCTGACTTAAAACAAACCAGGAAGAGAATGAGAATCTGTTCCTTTTGGAAATAGAACCTCAGCATCTGTTTCAATATTGATGTGATTCTAATCATAGTAATCATGGTACTTAGCTATGTATGTAGGGCCTCAGAGATCAAGTTTAGGATTTAAACTTGGATCACAGGTCTGAAACTAGCAGATAATATTTTATAATTCTCCTTTTGTTTATGTTACTAGAGGAATAGCATCAGTGACACTCCCTGAGCAAAACAGGGATTCTTAGCCAGAAAGATGCTACAATCTCGCAGTCTGTGTGACCATTTCTCCAACGTGAGCTATTCCGGAACCATATGGGATCACATAGCCTTTAGCCCCTCACTGGCCTCTGTCTTTGGTATAGCATATGCAGTCCAGAAACAATACATTCTGCAAGTGTAAACTCAAACGGTTCCGTGGCCTTCAAAGAAGTTTTGTTAGCTAGCTGAAGATGTGTCCCACACTTTATTTTATATTATTTATTTTTATTTTTATTTTATTTTGAATGTAATTCTTATTATGGAGAATCCTATCCCTCATCTCCTTACACAATACTGTCATTCAATACAATTGAATTCAACACAATATTACAAAAAAAAAAAAAAAAGCTAAATTTTAGGTGTGACTAAAGTCTAGGCTATCAGATTCTGTGTGCAAAATGTGAAGAACAGTGCAATAAGAATCAAAATAAACAAGGTAGAGAACATGGCTTCTGACCCTTATGGTTTCAAGAGATACTGCAAATATGATTAAAGAAATCAGAGACTTTAAAGAGCTTCTTAAAAATAAATAAAAGAAGAATAACTGAGAGTGAAGCAGGAATATCAATGAAGGAAATGTGTGAAAACCAGATAAGGAGAAAGCAACAATACAACAAAATTATTGGCAATAAGATAAATTATTAACAAAGGTTCTATTCTCCCCACTACTTTTACCCCCCTCAGATGAAACTATTGGACTGAGGCACTGAAGACAGAAGCAATACAGATTTTATGTAGAGTAGTGGAAGTAAACCATAGGATGGATCTCTCCTCTAGTGGAGACTGACTGAGCCAGGTATTTTTTTGTGTGACACTCCAGTTCCTAGTTCTGATTCATTAACAAAAATTCAGAAAGCTGCTAAGATTGCTCCCAGTAGATCAGTGTGAATTATTTCCTGTCTCTTTTCACATCACTTCCTGTGTCATTTCTTTCCATAGTGATTGGAACAGTCTTTAGGGGAGTGAAATTGCCTTGTGCATATCTCTCCATCGAATACTGGAAATGATTAGTGTATTTAAGCTTTGAAATTAAGCACCTGAATAAAAAGCAGTCCTAAATTTTTTGTGAGAATAGCTTTTGGTGTGCTGTCCACAATCATAAACTAAAGGACTGTAGGATTGAAAAAAAAAAACTGAATAATTCTTATGATGATTAAGAAAATCAATTATTTATTTATACAGATAATACTTTCCCTTCCATTTAGAAAAGTAGATGGACCCAATTTATACAGTTTTAGATGCACATCAATATGTGCTGATGAATGAAAATAGCATTTTCATGAGCAAGCCACTTCTACTCTTCTAGCCCCTGTGTAATGACAGATAATAATATTTACCTTTTTTTTCAAAGCAAAACATATTAAACATGGTGTCAGATAGAATGAGTATAGCATTTAGCGATTTTTGAAACCATAATAGCTTGCCAAAGTGACAGATGAGTTTGGTGGTTTGAATTCTTACCTAAAGCTTGGACATGTATTTGAATTTCATCCAAATAATGAAATTTTTAAAATTGGAAACACTTGGTTAGAAATGTTTCATAAATATGCTCTCTTGAAGCATATACACTATTTTCTACACAGTGTAATATTAAAAATGTAGAGAGTAATGGAAGCTGCAGTTATCTGTAACGGAAAATTTTGGTGCAAGGCATGTAGCATCACTCTACTCTGAAGAAGACTGTGGATAAATGTTTCATATCGCACCCAGTATTATCCTGAAATGGGATATAAATATAAAATATTAGGCCAAATTCTAGCACCTTTAATTCTGTAAAATTAATTCAGTCCTAACTGAAGGAGAATGTGGCCTTAACATGTTCTCCCCACAAGAAAAGGTTTTGCTGTAGATGCTTTTGAAGTTAAGGTAATGCTAGAAACTATGATTCTGATGAAGTAAATGATAACTTTGCTGTCAGGGGACAGCATTTCACAAGGAATTTTTTTATTTTATTTATTTATTTTTTATTTTTTTACTTTCATATTAGAGTTCCTAATATTGGCTTAAACTGATTGGCTTCAAAATACCTAACAAAAAACACTGCAGGCAAATCTTTGTATACTGGATCAACTTTATTATAAATTAATTATCATTTTGTTTCCTAATCTTCCCAGATGGCAAGTAGGAATAGATAAGAGAAATTAATAATATTGAAAATCATTCTTCATTACATTGGTGTATCTTCACTGCCTTAAAAACAAGTACCTTGGTATTAAAACACCATTGTGAAAGCCTTTTGGAATAAAACAAAACAAAAAAAACTTTAATTATACTGCAGCTTTACCTCCTGATGAGGTAAAACAGCATATTTACTTTTACTCAGGATTTAGTTGTTGAACGTCCTCATAGTTCTATCAATGCCTTTTCTTTAAGGCAGTGTTATTTGCACCGAATAAAACCATTTGTTGTCACCTGCTAGAAAGAATTATATTCAGTACTTACGGATGCTTCATGTTTTTCTAGCATTGTGCAGTTTTGGCTATCATGATCTACAGGCATAATCAAATTAGGTTTTGTAGGGTGAGGTCACCTTTGATATAAGTTCTCGTGGCTAGAAAGAATGGTGTGGGTGTTGAGGATTATAGTTCCTTGTATAACATCTTAACACAGTCATTACTCAGATCTAGGTGCTGTCATCACTATCACAAGTAAAATCAAAGCATTCATTTTTCTTTACACATTCCCATATTTATTTTTCAGGGAAGGGCTGTGCTAGACAGGCAGACATCATAGTAAGTTCAGGTAAGAGATGTGGGTGACAAAGGGATAGAGAACTTGTGTTGCACACACTGAAATCCCAAGGCAAATGAACTTTGTAGCCAGAAGAACAGGGCTTTTATTCACAAGTATGTCAGTTGATATAATAGAAGTAATTTATTTTCAAAACATTGTAAAAGCACAAATCAATTAAAACAGTAGTTTAGTATGACATTCATCTTTATGTGCATCACAGCTCGGTAGTAAAAGAAGTAGTTAGCAGCAGACATCTCCCATCATCACCATGGAGCCTTGAGAAATTTTCAAAATATAACAAGGGTATTCCAACATGCAGTTGTTAATTCAGTCATAAATGTCTTGCTATATCAATATACAGAGATCACAATGGATTGTTAGGCTTCATGATTACATAGCTCTTCTCTGGGACAGAATAACAAAAAATTGTGAGGGATTCCCAGTGTGGTGGGAAACCAGTAAAACAAAGAAGAGAAGAGGAAAAAAAATAGACAAAAAAAATAAAGAGAGAACAAAGCAAGAAGAAACAGAATTTAAATTATCTTCAATGAAAAATTACTGAAGCTTTTTCCAAGGAACAAAAGCATCATTACTGTAGATGAGAAAAGTTTTGAAATTTTTATTGAGAAGACAGAAACAGTATCCGGAATAATTTGGTGATAAAACGTATCTTCATTTAGTATCATTATCTAAGCAAGTGGATTAGCATTTTGTCTTACAAAACAACACATAATACAACCACTGAGACCCAAATTATTGAAAATATATTTACTTTTTGGTAACACATAACAAAACAGAGATGCCTCATAATGAATCCCAATGAGGATCTTCCCCAGTTAGAAGAAACTGAGACTCCTACCTACACAGCAGCAACAGAAGGAAGAGAATGGTAGAGCAGGCAGTGAATGATCTAATGTTTCTTTCGCAAGAACATTAGTCAAAAATGAAACCAAAATGATCTTTTTTCAACATATTTTTTAAAATAGTACTTGTTTGAAAACAAAGTTATTCTGTTTGTTCTTTTAAAATAGTAATGATTTTAAAGTAGTTGTTCTTGAACAAAGTACTTTCATTTTATACTCCTCAGAGATTCAGCTTCTTGCAAAATGCTGCAAGTCAGTTGCTTGTGATTCATTATCAAGCCTTTCAAAACATGCATTCATACACAATCACAATTGTATGCATTACCAAGCTTTTTTGGTAGTGCTGTTTTGTTGATTTTTATTTCAGCTCTCAGATCTTTTTTTTTTCTGGAAGACCTTGCACACTGAATTAATTTCATATCTAGGAGATGCACATTCTTATCTGTCAGAACAGGCCAGAAGAAATGTTTTTGAAGTATCATGTTACAGTCAATGGGCTAGAAAAGTTTAGAGGATTTGTTGGAATCCGAAGAATCCCAGAATCATTTGAGTTGGAAGAGAGATTTAAAGGTCATTTAGTTTGATTCCCCTGCAACGAACAGGGGGACCTACAGCTAGGTCAGGTGTTCAGAGTCCCATCCAGCCTGACCTTGAGTGTCTCCCAAGGCGGGACAACCACCACCCCTCTGGGCAATCTGTTCCAGTACTTGACTAAAAATCAAAAGACTTAGAAGACTCATATGGACACAGCTGTAGTAAATAATTGAAAATTTTGGGGGTCATTGAAATACTCAGTTCATCTACATCTCTATTAAAACACATTCAAGTTTATCTGAAAATTTCTTGAAATTCTCAAACACAATATGGAGGTATAATATGAGAAAACAAATGAATGTAGTTATCTTGATACACAAGCTATCTAACTCTTGATAGAATTCCAAGCATAGGAACAATTTTGGGTATCAGTCCAAGGGAGAAGAGTGATACAGAATGAGGGGGTACTTTAAGAGTTTTCATACAGGTGCTTAATCAAAGCCTAAGAATATTGTAGCGTCAGTGACTGATCAGAAGTGGTAACAACAGCTCTTGGGCTACAAACAGTTTCAGACTGCCTTCTCAATCTTCTCTCCAGTAATGATTATATCTACATACTGAGAATAAACTTGGCATAACCACAATTGCAGTTCTATAGAGAAGTCTAGACTAGTACTTGTGACACAGCATAAAAGGCAAGGGAACATTAAAGAAATTAAATACATTTAACAATGTCATTAGCCAGTGTGAATATTAGGAACTCAATTTCCTAGCAAAAAAAAATTAATGAAGGAGATTACAAGTGAACTATTTTAATATTCTAAAGTCAGGATTGGAGGAGAATTGATCTGTCAGGTAGAATAAGTCTTTCTAGAGTTTTATCTCACATAAGTCACAAATTAATTTGTAAATGTATACATATGCTGTTGCAACTTTAATAAATCTTTTTTGTTGTTTTTAAGAACTAATAGTAGTACATATGTTATATGTAAAAGTAATAAAAATAATTCTGAAAACAATTGAATGAAATTTGTTCAGACTGAATACAATTACTTCTACTTTTTCTTAGACTAAATATATTTTATTTTAGAATATCAAGATTTCCAAAAAACAGTGCTTTTATGTAACCTGCAAAAATGCAGTAAGTTAATTTGTTCACAAGTTTTTTATTTCCATTCCATATATGAGATAGCAGTATTCTATTCTGTACTGAAGATAATACATAAGATTTAAACACTGAACTTTTTAGAGTATTACAATAACTGGATTAGTATAAGAAATATGTATTCACATCACTAACTTACTGTTAGTACATCTTCAGAATAAGCAAAGTTGCCAGCAACATTTTGCCAGATGGACTGGAATACTACCTGGCTTCCATTTTATTTCTTAAAAACAAAGAAACAACAACAAGAAGCAGGAAAAAAAAAAAAAAAACTTTAATGGAATCACAGTTTGCCACTGGCTAAATTGCTTTTACAGACCATATCTTGAGTAACTCACCTGTCTGCCCATGATAACTGAAGAGTCAAGAAGAAGGAATTCTTCCTAAAGATGAGAAATAATAATAGAACCTCTGTATATCTCCACTTTAATCCTAAAGACAAAGGTTTGAGACTAGTGTGCCTCTAATTCTAAAGAACATATTCACAATAGGTGGGAATCTGTTCCTATAATCCTATTCTGCTAAGTATTAAGAACCCATCTACAGCTGCTCTTAGTTCCCTTCACACTCAGGTGGTCATTCATCACCCTGTATGATACTGTCAAAATCCCAGAGGCAAGAAGAAAACAGAACTGGTCAAACAGCAGCAAGTACTAAGCTGTGATGAATCTGTGGAGAACAGGGAGGTCAGAAGGAGGGATGTTGTCCCTCTGGCTCAACCATTTAAAGTGATTTCAGGACCCCTGCTGCTTACAACAGACCTGTCCTGCTACATACTCTAAGTTGCCTAATATACCATATAAATATATGAAATATGTATTTGTAAATCACACATTCACATTTAAATCTTTGCCTAAAATATGACCTCTTACAAAGTAATAACAAAGTAGACACCGGAAGAAATATACTTAATTACTTTAGATCAGTCATAAGTAGTCCGGATTTCAGTATGAAAACTAGATGCAGAAACAATCACTTAGAAACTGCACTGTTCAATAACCTCTGCATACTGCTTCCCATTAAGATATGAAAGCCTAACTTATCTACTTATGTCAGAGCCTAGAAGTCAATGCAACTTTTAATTGATACTTAATTATTATATTAGCATGCAAAAAAAAATTTTTTTTTTGTTTTCCTCTTCCTTTTATTTATTATTTTAGATTTCTCCTGAATGCAAAGAGTTTCTTCGCACAGCACATAAATTATTATTACAATGAAAGCAGCCAGAAGGACAGAAGCTTGGAAATGATTTCTCCTCTGAGCAGTAGGAGATTGTTTGGGTCCTGCTGTTTTGAAAACCTTCTTCCCCCATGCAGGCTACCCTGCAAAGAGGAAGCTGTTTGAATATTTTGGCAATCAAAGAAGGCCGCAGCATAATTTATGGATATGAAAACTCAGAAGACATTCTAACAAACAGAATACTATGGAATATATTTTTCAGCCACCATATGGTGTCAACAGAACGCCACTTTGTTTCTTTTGGATAACTGCTCGTCAAGAAAATAAAACTAAAAAACAATTAAGTAACAAATAAACAAAAAAGACAGTTGTTGTCGGGGTTTTTTTTGGTTGTTAGTTTGTTTTGTTTTGTTTTGTGAGTAGTGAGTCTACAATCATGTTAAAAAAAAAAGGAATTGTAAACTGGCCTATTATTTTATCATCTTCTTTCTTTGTTGAATATATGAAGGTTTCCATTTTCAAGCAAGGCCAGGAGACTCTCACTGAAGCTCAGATGTAATGATTTTCCAGTTTATTTTTTAAATGTGAGGAAACTTACTCAAATTCTTTTCAAATGTTATACCTGTTGCATGTAATTTACAAGCCTTTTTAAAAACCTAAAGCTTTCTTCCTTTTTAGCTGTTCTGTCTATTCCCAAGTGTCCTGCAATACTGTAATCAAAGTCGATACTATTTTGTAGTTTGTGTGTGTGTATGTCTGTTCATTTATAGAACACCAGTATGGACTGAGGCATGCAATTATGTCTGAACTCAGATATAAACTTACTTGCATTAGCAAGATTTCATTCCTTAAACAAACCCAACAATTTTCCTTTCATTAAGTGGAAGATTTGAAAAGTAGATCAATTTTCACCATAATTCCATGTACATTCTGTGAAACTTTCACCATTTTCTGTTCCTGGTAAGTTAAAACTAAATTATATTAGTTTAGCTCATAAAAATATTGATTTTCCTGGAATGAAAATAATACAGCTTTTCTTAAAGTAATGCCTCTCCAAAGCACCAGAAAAACAAAATGTGGCCCTCTTTCTCAGGCTTTCTGCACATTATTTAATGTTTTCCTATCTGTCCTGAAGCCAAGTCATGAATTAAGTATTTGAGTTTGATTTCAGACAATTTTTTATGACAATTAACTAAAAGAGATCACAAGGTCAAAGACTGAACAGTATGGAACTGCTGCAGACTCAAATTTTTGAATGAAAGAAGTTAACGATATAGAGAGCTACAGATCTACCAGGTTGGAGCCTAAAATTGTACTTCCTCGACATTATTATCGTGTTTTCTTGTTCCCTTTTAATTTGCTTCCATGTTTTATACAAAGAGAAAAAAAAAAAAAAGAGAAAAAAG
>VXAB01011671.1:44459-74792 GCA_013399175.1 Odontophorus gujanensis
AAAAAAAAAAAAAAAAAGAGAAAAAAGAAAACAGAAAGAAAGAGAAAGAAAGAGAAGGAGAAAGAGAATGAGAAAGAAGAAAGAGGCAAACGAGAAAAAGGAAAGGGAAAAGGAAAAGAGGAAAGGGAAATCTGTGCACAAAGGTGGAAGAAGTCATATCCACAATCTCTCAGTGACTGATTCTGTTTACATATACATCACAGATATTTGGCCCTCAGGAAAAAATAAATTATCAATAGGTCTACGTGATCTTCAGTGGAGTAAAGCATGGCAAATATTGTTGTGCAATTATTGTACATTTCCCATTTTATAGTAGCAAATATATATATTATGTTGAATAAGATCTTACTTGTTTCAGGCTAGTTTAACCTCAGTGGGGGTTTGTTCAATGATTCATTGACATCAGAACATCAGAACCCATTTTGTAATCATTCTCCTTCTATTAGTAAAACTGAACATTTGAATTTATGTAATTAATTAAATTGAAATGAAATCACAGAATTTAATTCTAATCCAGAATTTTGCAAGTTAAGAAAGGAATAGATCTACTAAGTCATTCTGCCAGGACAAAATTTTTCTGGAACATTTTGTCCAATGTCTTATCCAGTCCAGCTGGATATACAGTTTCCTTTAGGGGATGTTCTATCAGCCTAGCATACAGCCCAGCCAGGAAAATCTTGTTATTTCTCTTCTACGTATTTGTGTGCATATATATATATATTAAAAAATAATATAAAATAATATTTTTACTGTGGATATTCCCTTTTTAGTTTGTAGCTGCAAGGGCTACTTCAAAAGTAATGTCTCCCATTTTATTATGCTCTCCTTTTTTATGCTGTCCTTAACATAAGAGACAGATGCTGGCTGTATGGCAGTAGAGGTTGAACTTTCCCACCAATATTCCATTACATTTTTTGCCTTGCAACAGATAGCAGCACAGGGACAGCCTGACAAAACAGCATCTGAAATGGAAGTGCACATGAAGCAAAGATGTGTCATTGAATTCCTCCATGTGAAAAAAAAAATGACACCCACTGACATTCACCAACACTTGCTGAACATTTCTGAAGACCAAACAGTGAATGAGAGCACAGTGAGGTGGTGGATGTTGAGTTTCAGCAGTGGCAACAGTGACACTGGGTCACCTTAACTGGTGCAGTTTTTTACAAACGCAGCATGAAGACTCTTGTTCATCACCAGCAAAAATGCACAGCTAATGGTGATGACTGTGTTGAAAGGCAGAGTTTTGTAGCTGAGAATCTGCTCTATCAAATAGTGTTATTGTGCTCTCTGTATCTGTTGTATGTTCCATGTAAATAAATAGGAGATGTTATTTTTGAGTGACTTACATAAAAGCACAAGTTTTTTTCTTCATCAATGTCCTATGCCTGAAATTCTCACACTCCAGCTATCCTTCTCTAGTTGAAGATAAATGAAGCACTTTATCTCTGATTGGCTAAGTACAAATGAAAATCAAAAGCTTCTGCTTTTTATTACATGTGAAACACAAAGAGAAATAGCTTGCAGTGTTGTCAGAACTTTGACTGCCTATTGTGGCAATGTGAAGTAATGGAGCCCTAACTGCTCTATTTGGATTGTATGCTCAGATAGAAAAAGTGAGATTTTCCTGTTTTTTCCTTGTTGTTGGCCATGGATGGAGATGCAATAGAGAAAGCCAAGAAAACTGATTTTTGCAGTCATTGTATATAAGTATGCATCAGTTAGAGAATACTGTTATAGGAGTGCTTAGAAGACTGATAAATCAGTCCAGCTTAAATCTAGGCTTTGCTGATTTAATTTACTCATTAGCTGTGCACTCATTATTAATCATTAACACTACATATACAAAAATATCCATCTTTGGCACATACATCCTGAGTTGGAGACAATTGCGTGGTACCACAGCCTTACAGTTCATCCTGATGGCTGTGGCCCCAATGGCCTTCATAGCTTTGATCTATATTCAGAGATCACTGACGAATGAAGTCAGAAATGAGTCAGGCTTATCTGCTTTCTTTTCCTAGTGTTTTATGTTACTGTTTTATTCCAAAAAGGGTCAGTTTCATCTACCTCATCTGCTCCTGATACTCCCGATCTTGTCCTAGTTATCTTCTCTGTATTTGACAGAATGTACTTTTTGCAATTACTTGAGCTCTTTCTTGTCCTTTGTCTAACAAATTTCCATCATTTGTATCTCTATTATCAGAGTCAGCTTCTGCATTCATCTCACTTTGCCCTTTTGGTTGGCATATTGCTTAAATAAGTACCTTAAATGTTTATATATTGTGTCTGTCCATACCATCACAGAGCTATAAAATAATTATACACTGGTTTTGGTTACACAATATTCTGTAAATTTATCTTAAAGTTCAAAATGCATTAATATAGATTATATCTTGATTAGTGCACTTACAATTTCTACATGTTCCAGACACGTGCTTTGGCTACAAAGAAATATGGTTTCTCTCCTTCTCAAAGCATGATGGGAAGAAGCATTATTGTCATTATCTGATTCCCTAATTGGAATGTCCAGAAAGAATTACATCAAATGCCTAACCCAAATTTACATGCTCACTGCAAGGCTGGAAATACAATCCTAAATCCTGTTCAGTATTGTTACAAACAGTCTGGAAGCAATCACTCCCCACTAACAGCAGAGAAAGCCATCAGAGTTATCCCACAAAGGGAGCTCAGTGAAGAGAATAAAATTATATGAGAAGAATACAGATCTAAGGTCTTAGTAGAATCAATTATTTCTTAAACAATAACAACTGTATTACAAAGCTACAAAAACCTCAAGGCATGGGTTTTTTTTGTTTTTTTTTTTTTTTATAAGATGTACAATGCTGTAAATATTGTTAATTTACTATTTCGTATCTAATAAAAATCACTGTATCTTATCTAGCGATTTATGATGTGAAGGGGGTAAGAAAAAGGTCTTTATGTGTCTATGTCACTATTTAAAGTAATTTTTATGGTGCTATCAAGAAAGTTATTGTTATCCATTCTACCAATAAAAAAATGAATCATGAATAATGGATAAACACCTTTGTGCTGTTTATAGGGTTTCAGACTTTAAAGTTTACATCCTGGTAAGCTAGTATATCAATTTAATTAGGTTCTTTGAGTAATTTACCCAAGTAAGCTGCTTGGTGATAAGTCCTTAGCCCTCAATCTTCTTCTGATTAGAAGGATGATTAATCTTTAGTTGCTTAAGGAGCCTTCAGCAACAAAGTATCCAACCAGAGTTTTTGCTAATGTTCCTCTTTGCATTAACATTCTGAGCATGGAAATTAAATGGAGAACTGCTGCCTGATGTTTTGTTTGTTGGAATACATTCATTATTCCATAACTGACAAAATTTCCTTATATCATGCTTCAAGGGTGGGCAGTTATTATTCCCAGTTTTGATGATATGTCATTTGGTGCAAATGAGTGCATTTTGGAGTTCATGCAACAACTGGTTTTCATTCAAAGCTCTCCTTTCTTCTTCTTTTCTCCTTGGTATTCTGCAATTCAATTTTCATATGAAATTTTCCTGCTGCTCTTGTAAATAATTTTCCTTATAAATAAGTAATCTTCTAAAGTTATAACATCTGCAAAAAATCTTTCTTTCTTGCCTCTTGCTCATCCTGGAAGACTTACTACTTTCCCATCCTCTGCAATCTCTTTTTCTTAATGTAAATGAATTAGAGCAGTGGCTTAACGGCAGCCATGAATGACTGCCTTGCTTGAAACTTCTCCATGACTGCAGCACATTCCACTCATGCCCACTGGCAGCAGTAGTGTCTTTGCACTATAGCTGTGCCATACATCACAAATATGGACCGGTGCTTTGTGAAGCACTTTTGCAACACCGTACAGAAAATTCCTGTTCTGAGTGATCTGAGACCCTTGCAGCACATGAATGCAAATGATGGCAGGGGAGGAGAATGGATCCTTCACTTTTCTCCTTCATTGTCTGCCAGAAAGTAATAACTGAGAGTTAAGATCTTTGCTTTTTAAAAATAGCAGGAGGAAGAATGTTGCTAAAGCCCAAGTGTCATGCTCCTGCCACTTTTCTCAGGGAAGAAGAAAAATCTCTTGGAGGTTCCTCATTTGGGTTATGCTAGATCCAGTCATTTTGTCATAAATGTTTATAATATATATTTTATACACTGACTAGACTGGCTCTTATTTCATTCACTACTTCTTAGCTGAACCAGATTAATTTAACCCATGTTTGTGGCTGCCCATATTTTAGACTTCCTTCAGTATACTTTTTTGCCATATTTAAGTCAGCAGTGAATCAAAAGCCAACTTTGGTCTGGCGTAACTTAGTTTGCCCTCAGGTTAGTGGCATTGTTTAGAAATGTATCTTAAAGAAAGTTGCCTAACATGCTAGCTTGAGCATTTTTTAACTTCTCTGTATAATAATGCTCTAGGCTTAAGGCAGTAATTACCCAGAGTAGAAATACCTGCTGCTATGCTCATTTTCTGCTCATGTTCAATTGTAGAAGCTCTGTGAACCTGTTTGGATTCTCATAATTTATTATTTGTCTGGGGATATATCACTCACTGTGTATCTTCCCCCTTTCCCTTCTTCTAACTTATTTTCCATATTTCATTATGTCCCATAAGTTCTTTCTGAGCTCCTTTTCTACTCCTTTGTTTTTTTATCTTGATTTCTTTTTTTCCGCTGATAAAAATCATCTTTCTGTTTTACTGTTACATTTTGTGCCCTTATTTTTGGCCAGGAATTGCAGTTTGCATAAGCCTTATGTTTACAGAATGACAAAATGTCCAGAATAACACCTCTTCCCCCAACTGCATTTTTGTTAACTAAGGAAATAGAAGAGGGAATAAGCTATGTCACTGCAACTGAAGGTAATTTCTGATTAGTCTGTATTTTCCTTATCTAATCTAGAAGATAGTGCAGCTGTGATTTTGGAATACAGTAAGTGTAATGATGACACAGCCTCTTTGCTAAGCTTCGCCAAAGAATCCCTCATTACATTTTCCTCTCATTTACAGCATTTATTGAGGTATGCAGAGCATGGCAGAGGATATGACTGACTTAACATCAGCAAATCCATGGAATCAAAACACTTCTATTTACTGATTCGCTAGTTTTGAGCATGATTTAAACTACCTTTAAGCTACCCTTCTCATTACCTTGGTTTAGACTGTTCCTACTGAAGGAAAACATGCAAAGAACAGGCTTTTCAGAAACATCCTGCCTTCTGCAACTTACCTGAGTGCATACTCACAGATAAATAAGGAACTGATTGTGAATTAATCCAGTGTTTTATTTCAGTAGAGAAATTTTTATATGTATGACAGTATTAGTGCTTCTGTATTAGGATATACAACAGTTCCGGAATCAGGAAATTGCAGGATAATTCAGTATTGAAGCCACCTTGAGGAGTTCAGCCTCCTGCTCTAAGAATATCAGACATATGGTCAGACAGATTACTCTTTGCTTAGCACTGAAAAATCATACTTTTGTAAACTGCACAGTCTCTAAGGGCAAACTGTTCAACATTTTTGCTATCGGGGTTAGGGACACCGATATGTGACACTCCATTTTGTCTCTTGATAATGTCTCTCTTACAGAAACGATGGAGATTCTATAAATTCTGATTTTCAGCTAAACAGAACATTCACAGCCTTTTCTCCCTTAGATGCCTTAGATATCTTGTGTATTCCATCTGATAATAAATATTTCTACATTTTCTACACTTTTAGTGACACAATTTTTTTACTTTCTCTGTTTAAATGACTCAAGTGAGCTGTGTTTTTGTATTAATTTTAAATTTACGTGTGCATTTTGTTTCATCCAAGTACACCTCATCACAGTCCTTTCCTTTTTTGAACTTTAAGTAATCTCTGGAATAGTTTCATCTTTCTCCACTAACTAAGGAGATATTTAAGGACATCACCTTCTAGTTACATCGAAGGTGGCCTATGCTATAAACCTATAGATAATGTCCTGGGAAGAAGCAGATGAGAATTTGAACCAATCTTTAACTGTAATGGGCCTAAAACCAGATCTCTGATGCTTCTGTTAGAATTACCTTCGGTCTATGGAGTAGAAGTAGTGCTGTGATTATGGTGAAATCTTTTTTTTTGGTGATGGGAGCGGGGAAGGGAAAATAACACAAAACAATATGTTTCCATTGCAAAAAAAAAAAAAAAGACACTTAAAAAAGTAAAAGCATAGGGACAGAACCTGATCTGTAAAGGGTTCCCTGAAGATCTCCCTGCTTGTGGTAAATTACATTATTTTGTGGTGAGCCGTAAAGGAGCAAAGAGGTGAAGAACAGTGATTGCTGCTCATTGTTTTGTCTCACTTTTCCTTGTACTACCAATGAGTGTCAGAAGACAGACTCTACAATTCAAGAGAATTGTTAAATTATTGTATTGCCTGTAGAGTTTGTTTGCTGCACCAAGTGATTTGTAGAATCAATGCTAATAAATAAAACTCTGCTCCTTGATTACTGCTACCCATGTGAGAGTTCACTCTCAATTTAAAAGGAAATCAAGATGTGGGTATAGACAAAAAGGTCGGTCCACCAATTTTATTTAAAATAGTGCAACAAGACTTTGCAACCAAGAGAACTACTGCAAGACAGTGACGGAAAATTACTGTGCCTAAGAAAAGAGAGGAAAGGAAAAAAGTCAATTTGTTTACCAAGTAAGAGTTGTGACCATCCTGTAATAAAAGTCCCTTTGCAGCAATAGCTTAAAGTGAATTAAGCCCAGTGATAAAATGTAGAATCTGTTATAGCTGAAAGAGGTCAAATTAAATCCCACCAATTTGTAGGGAAATATTGTTATATCTTGTTAAAATCAAAGCAAATAATGTCCTTTTCTAATAGTTCAAAATCATTACAATAAAAATGTTAAATATCAAATGTCCCAATCTTTCAATTTAAAACAAAAAATGTGGATAAACAAAAATTTCTACTTCCAAAAAAAAAAACCAAAACAGTAAGTATCCAAAAATTTCCATAAAATATTTGCATTAGTATCTGTAAGAGAAAAAACATTTGTTGTTCACCAGGTCATATTATTTATAATTTGATAAAGTACATACATGATTTACAGGTTCATAAACCAACATACTGAACATAGAGCAAAGCATAAGCTTGATAATCATAGATTGATCATCCATACTGCCAAATTCTTTGTGCAATCTCTAACATTATGCTTAGCAATAAAACTGAAGGAAAGTTTATTTATTTATTTATATGGGAGAATCTATCAATTTCTCATCAACCAGCTTGAACATCATTTTACTTATGAAATACAGTGAGAAGTCTTTGCTACATTATTATTTTTTTTTTTTTAGAGTTTGTTTGTTTCTTTCTCCTTCCTCTTTCCTTAGCTTATTAAACCATCATTATTTTAACCTACAAGCTTTTGGTTTTCCCACTGCCTCCTTTGTCTTGCTACAGGCTGCAGGGAGTAGGCATCAAGACTGTGTGGTGTATCCCTACAACATATTGCCTCAGAGCAGGCTCTGGTACAGCTTTGGAGGTACCTTAAATCAGCATTCATGTTATTCACTAGTACATAAATCTATTTTTAATTCTTGATCATCTTTTATTGATAATTTTTGAGTTGGAAGAGTGGTTCTGGCTATTTATCATTGAGTTATTCTTGCAGAAATGTTTTCAGAAAAAGTATAGGATCACTGAATCAATTATAATAATTAACTGGAAAAGAAAGGAATGATAAGTGATCTGCAGTGAGGCATATGCATTTTGAGAAAGTTTTTATCTCAGGATGATGTTTACTGTTAATAACAGCAAGAAAACCCGTCAACAACAAACCTATTAGCACATCCTAGTCAGTACCACACAGCCACAACCCTGGTGGAAGCTTCTCTACACCAAGGCAACGTTTTTTCTCCCTAGAGTGAATAGTGCTATTGGACACACCCACAAAATCCCTATTTTAAGAATATTTTAGCAGTATTGTGGAGAAAGATTGTGAAGTGCAGAGATATTATGATGATGAAAGTTGCATATTTTGTAAACTGATTGTTTTTCTGTTTGACTTTCTTTTCCCCTGAGTTATGCTACATTCATTCCCAGGGCATTACCTTGCTGAAGTCGCTGGAAGTTTTGCTTACACAAGCTATAGATGACTATGTAGGATCTATGAGTGATGAGGGACAGTTTGGAAATTAGTTCTCAGACATGTCATTATGCTGACTATCATATGAACTCAAGGCTACTTCTCACTCACTAGATTTGTGAATTATTTGTTTATTTGCCATGGTGCAATGCAATATTTACATTCAAGTCATGGTTCTTGCTGTCACTCTACTTTAAGTACATTGCATCACATTTTGTTCTTTTGAGAAAATATAGTATGGTTGTTCAGATATTCAAGGTCTTAATAAGCAGCTAGCTAAGTACAAACCATTAAAACACTTACTTTGTAATGGAGGGATATGACATTGGTGAATTGTTTCCTTTTAAATCATTATCTGTCCATTACTGAGACAGTTTAATTATAGACTTATAAAGCTAAAATATTACTAAGAACTGGAAAAGAGTGACAGTCGTAATGAAGTGGATCTGAAACAAAATATTTGTGAGATGTACGAGGTGCAGAGAATATGCCTAATTGATCTCTGAGTTTCCCAACTTTTTTCTCAAAAAGTCACTGCCAGGGTACCAACTACTTTCTGTGACCTTATGTTAAAGGGTTTAGCACAGGATTATCATCTAGCTGGCTATGGGAAGCAGAAAATTGATACTTCATTTAGTCTCTATTCAATCTGGTGAGATCTATCTGGAACTCTGGGTCCAGTTCTGGACTCAGAAGGACAGAAGAGACAAAGACATACTGAAGCAAGTCTATCAGAGGACCACAGCAATAAATAGAGGCTTAGAGCATCTGGTGCAAAAGAAGAGACAAAGAAAGCTGGGACTCTTCAGCCATGAGAAGACTCATAGATAACCCTGTCAGTATGAAAAATACCCAAAGGTGGAGGAAAAGGCATAAAGAAGATGTAGAAAAACTCAGTAGTATCTACTGTAAGGACAAGAGGCTGTGAGCACAAACCAAACACAAGAAATTTTATTTATGAATATTTAGAAATCTGATAGGCTTCCCAGAGAGTTTGTGGAGTTTCTATTCTTGGAGATATTCAAACCAGTTTGACCACTGTCCCTGGCAGCGTGGTCTAGCTGAACCTGCTCTAAGCAGAGAAATGCTTTCCAACCTCAGTAATTCTGTAACTTCATGATTATTAGTGGAAAAGATTTACACAGTATCTGTGTAGCAGCTTCCCAGTGGCACCTGTGCCTTCCCCTTCCTTCTCTCTTGTGTATGTCTATCTAATCACTACATACAACATTAGTAAAACCTATCAATAACCAAGCTAACTGCTTACAGAACTGTGAGAGATGAATTCAGTTCCTATTGCTTAACAGAATTTAGGACTGATAGGAAAAAGTGTTAGTATTTTTTTCACCAGAATAACATGGATCTACCCAGTGACCAAAGTGGAATGTCCATTGCTGGTGAAGAGAAAGTAATACTTCTATCCTTGCTTTCCCTGTCAGAAGAACACCAATTTATGACAGTTGTGCTGGTAGTTTTGTGATACAGATACTTGTCTATGCTATGCCAAAGAGATCAAGTCATTTTAATTAAATTTTCTCTAGGGGGAGCTCAGCAGCGCTGAATGTAATTAGCCAACTAGGAATTTTGTAAGAACATCAAAATTAACATCCTCTGCTCTGGTTAAAAGTACCACTGGATGTGTAATGAAACAAAATTACTTCTATTTTAGGGACTTCTATTTCACCTTTCATCTAAAACGTAGTACTTCATGCTTAGCTAACAGTATTGATTTAGTAAGGAAAGTATTAACTAATGAACCACCAGTGCCACTTCATTGATCTCCTTTGTTCCAATCCAGTATCTAAGAATCATAGAATCCTTAGAGTTGGAAGGGACACTTAAAGGTCAGCTAATTCAACTCCCTTGTAATGATCAGGGACACCATAGCTAGAAGAAGTTGCCCAGGGCCTGATCCAGCCTCACCTTGACTGTTTTCAGGGACAGGGTATCCATCACATCTCTGGGCAACCTGTTTCAGTGCCTTATCACCCCCACTATAAAAAACTTTTTCTTACATCCAACCTCTAAGTGTGAAATCATTTCCCCTTGTTATATCACCACAGATGCTTCTAAAGAGTCTGTACCCTTCTTTCCTGTAGCTCCCCTTTAAATACAGCAGGCTGCTCTAAGGTGTCAATGGTTTATGGGCCAGTTCGGCCTGGTTCTGTGACTAATAGTGCAGGGGACCCATGGACCCATGCCCCAGGAAAGGGGAAGGGGGAAAAAGGGAAAGGGTAATGATGTGAGGAAGAAAACTAATTTACTGAACAAGATACTGGAATGCAAAATAATAAAGTATAGTTGGAATTGAAGCTAGTAAATCAAATAAAGTGAGAGAGAGAGTGCCCAAAACCAAAGACCTCACACTAAAGATGAAGGCAAGATGGTTAGGGAACCTCCACTGCTGAGATGATGACCAGAAAAAGAGAAAGTCTCAAGAATTGTGTCCAGTTTTGTCTTTCCCTCTCAGTGGAAAACAGGAACACAAAGTCCTCTGGGGTATGTAGTCCTTCTCTTTTGAGAGCCATGTACCCAGAAATTCAGTAGTCCATGGAACTGGAGCATTAACTCTTTAACTCCCAGTGCTTCACATGAAGATTCCACGGTGTGGAATAATGATAACAAAAATCACAAAACATGACATCAGGTCACCTTGCAGCTTTCTCCCCTCCAGGCTAAGCAGCCCCAGCTCTCTCCGCCTATCTTTATCTTCTTGATTCACTCATGGGAAGTGCTTCAAAGAAAAAGGGTAAAGGAACTCCTTCACATGGTAAAGGAAGCTGAGTTCCACCACAGTCATGACAACTATGAGGTAATTTTGCTTGTTCATTTGTTAGTCCTGGGAGAACTGTGCTCCTTTTTAAATCTTTTTTCTCCTCACAGGAACTTTTTTTCATACAAGTGAATGTCTGACTTGGCAGTTAGAATTTATGAAAGAAAAATAAAATGTTGTGCTTCTCCAATGTAAAAGTCAAGTCAGTATTTTCATTATTTTTTTGTCCACTTAGCTTGGGCTGCAGCAAAGGTAGTAATGTTACTAAAGACTGTGATGCTGTATCTGTATCTGCAGTTGTTAAGTGATACATAAACCAGACAAAGTACATGCAAGAGTAATTTTGCCTCCTACTACCAATTCAAGGTGTCTCTAGAGATCAGGAAAATGGTGTACAATAGGAAGTTCAGCTGAGCAAGGGAGGAAAAAAAGATGATGTATATTAAGGTGGGAAAGAGGAAGAAGTTGAGCATCCTTTTTTTGTTTGTTTATTCCAGAACTAGAAGTGAACAGCATAGCAGTTAAGGTCAGGTCAAATGTTTCACTTAACTGGAACAGAACCCCTTGTCAGCACTTCATGTGTTGAAGTAGGATGAGCAAATTGTTGCCTTCAGATGACACCCTCATTCTTAGAGACAGTTCAAGCGTGTTGTTCAGAAAATCAAGTACTTTTCTGAGTACAGGGTTTGCAGACTATCAGGGAACCCCAAATATAAGATAGGAAGACTTCCAGCTTTCTGCCTCTTCTCCTGCCTATACAATATGAACATAGAATCATAGAATCACAGAATCAGAATCACGAAGGTTGGAAAACACATACAAGTTCATCCAGTCCAACTATCACCAATAGTTCTCTCTAAACCATGTCCCTGAACACAATGCCTAAACTTTCTTTAAATACCTCCCAGGTTGGTAACTCCACCACCTCCCTGGGCAGCCCATTCCAGTGCCCGACCACTCCTTCAGAGAAGAAGTATTTCCTAGCATCCAGTCTGAATTTCCCCTGGTGCAACTTGAGACCATTCCCTCTAGTCCTATCACTAATTACAAGAGTGAAGAGGCTGAACCCCAGCTTACTACAACCTCCCTTCAGGTAGTTATAGAGAGCAGTAAGGTCTCCCCTGAGCCTCCTCTTCTCAAAACTGAACAATCCCAGCTCCCTCAGCTGTTCCTTGTAGGGCCTGTGCTCCAGACCCCTCACCACGTTGCCCTTCTCTGGACATGCTCCAGGGCTTTGATGTTTTTCTTGCAATGAAGGGCACAAAACCGAACACAGTACTTGACATATGGCTTCACCAGTGCTGAGTACAGAGTGACAATTACTTCCCTGCTCTTGCTGGCAACACTATTTCTGTTACAAGCCACTATGCCAGTGGCCTTTTTGGCCACCTGGGCACACTGCTGGCTCATGTTCAGCCAAGCACCAGCCACTACTCTCAGAACCATTCAATAGGATCCTAATCCTTGTGAATTTTTCTATGACCCATAATCTTTCAAGGGATCCAAAGATCCTTTACCATTAGCACATACTTTAAGTGTTAAAGATAAATGCTTTACTGGAGTTCAGCATTTTTAATGTAATTGGGGAATAGATTTTAATCAATTTCTATTAATTCCTGTATCAACAGCAGGAAAGGCAAACGAAAAATACACTTTTCAAATAATTCTTTTAAACTTAATTAGTTGTACCTGTGCAGGCAAATATTGAAACTTTAATGAAATTTCTGACTCATTCTTCCTAGCTGCTAACCAATTTAGAAGTATGAGAGGAGAAAGAGGAAGACATAGAAAATATGAGATACCATTTTTGAACAATAGACTTTCAAAATATGCCTGGGAAGATATTATCAATAAACAGAAGGTATTATAATACTAACAAAATATTCAAAAGATTCAGTTTATGTCGCTGATGAGTAGCAGTACTCAATCTCTTTTTTCCTTCTCCATCTAACTTTTGCATATATTGTCAATAGCTGAAGTCTTCAGTCCTTTATATTCAAATGAATGTCTCCCACCAAAATATTTATTCAAATAGGAATGGTAGTGATTTTCAGATTCGCACAGGCAGAGTGGAAACAGAAAGATAAATGACTTTCTCACATTACTTCAGTGTTACTGTTATCAGATATTGTGTGATGTTCCGTCATTATCTCAGTACACAAACCCAAGCAATGCATAATTTCCAAACTACAAGTAAAATAGCAAAACATTTCTCAAAATGTTTTCAGCATTTTTAGATTTAGATGAAGAGAAAAATGCACCTAGCCCTGGCTGATAAAAAATATTAAAATTCAGAACACATACATAGGTGAGAGGTACCTAAGCAGACAAGCAGTCAAATTTTCTGTTGAAATCTGGTCCTTTTTGTGCAATGCAGGCCATGCAAAAGGAACAGATACTGAATGTAAACAAACAGAGAGGGATGCCATTGCTGAGAGAGGGGTGGAGAGGTATGCTCTTGTAGAGCCAGAGATCTTAGAAATGACTCTTTCAAAGAATAGTAAGAGATGGTATATTTAGATGGATCTATACAGGATGATACAAGAGGAAAATGGCTCACCTTAGATAGAGAAGGCTCGCTGGGTGCTCCACACGGGAGGGATCTCCAGAAAGAGATCCTTCCCTGGTGGAGGCCAGCCCTTAAATGGGGCTTGGGGAGAGGTGGAGCCAGGCTCCACCCCCTCCAATCACACAGGTATTACTGCCTTCACCTGTGCCCCCATGGCTGACTCAATGCTCACCCCAGGTGATCAATCAGTGGTTCAGGCTGTGATTCAACAGTTCCCCTACACTCCACCCCTTCACAGCATGAGCCACTGATTAAGCAACTATAAGGTGAGCTCCTTTTATACAGAGACCCAATACATCGCGACGCTTACATAATTGCCCGTCGCGATGTATGTTGATGTAATTCGAGATGATTGGCATGTCGGTTGAACTCCTCTTTGGGCCAGTACTTGGTGGTGTCTACTGGAAGTACGCAATCACACAGTGCAGGTCCGTCTTCTGCTTCATGGGTTCTGGTCAGATCATCATCAGATGTCACACATGGTTCTATGGCAATTCCGGAACACTTCGGCATTGAATGGTTCTTCCTGGTGACTTATAGACTTACGGGGAGTAATATAAGTGTTTTAAAGGTACCAAGAGGGGAAGGTCCGCCCTCCAGGGTAAGATACAGGCCGTATTCCTATCTTGGGTTAACACTTCAGCTTGTACAGGGGCATGCCCTGGCCGCCTGTACCAAACCCTTTGACCCGATGTCTGTGGCTGCACGACTATATCAGGCACCAAAGGAGGTGTCCTGATCTGCCACAGAGACATGATAGGGGTCCCCTTAGCAATAAAGGCTGGAGTGTTAACCATTATCTCAGTAGGCCATGTCCCCACCACTGGAGGGGTTACCGAACCCCCCACCTCCAATAATCTCCCCCAAGGTGCAAGTAGGCCGCACCATCGTGGTCCTACCTGCACCTTCCAGGGCCATCTTATTTTGTTAATACCTGGTTTTAGGTCCTCAGGGGCAGGGAGCAGAAGATTGTTTTCACGGCCAGTCTGAGGTTTCATCTTATTATCGGTGCCTGTGATTTGAATTCTAAGCGGGGAGGCCCATGTTGTCTGTAACGTTTTTAGGGCGCTGGGTCTGCCATCTCTAGGTCTTTCATTCAGGTCCCGCAGGGTCTCGTGGAGTCTCTTTGTCCACCCCTGCAGGGACTGAGAGTCTGTCTTCAGGGCAGCCTTGAGAATACCATTATAACGTTCAATAAGGCCTGCCCCTGTTGGATTATATGGCAGGTGGAATCGCCACTCAATATTATTTTCTTCCGCCCAGCGCTGTATCATTGCACCCGTGAAATGACTTCCTTGGTCGCTCTCGATGACTTGCGGTGTCCCATAGGCAGCCATCAACCTCGTGAGTGCCTTGATAGTATATGCCTGGCTCGCCAAATGTAGAGCCAGAGATCTTAGAAATGACTCTTTCAAAGAATAGTAAGAGATGGTATATTTAGATGGATCTATACAGGCAATATACAGGATGATACAAGAGGAAAATGGCTCACCTTAGATAGAGAAGGCTCGCTAGGTGCTCCACACGGGAGGGATCTCCAGAAAGAGATCCTTCTCTGGTGGTAGCCAGCCCTTAAATGGGGCTTGGGGAGAGGTGGAGCCAGGCTCCACCCCCTCCAATCACACAGGTATTACTGCCTTCACCTGTGCCCCCATGGCTGACTCAATGCTCACCCCAGGTGATCAATCAGTGGTTCAGGCTGTGATTCAACAGTTCCCCTACAGCTCTACACTAAGAAATAGTTTCCTCCATGCTGGAAAATGCTAGTTCACAAAAATAAGACAAGCATAGCAAAGCAGAGTTCCCCTTTACCTATTGCTTGCTCTCACAGACTAGACAAGCTTGGCACATGCAATTAGGTTTTGTAAATCAGCTCAAAAAGTGAAAGAACTCATCTACTGCAGAAATAAATCTATCCCAGTAAAACTTCCAAGCACAAATTTTATCTTCCCTTCAACACAGGAAATGTAGGTTCATACACTGAGAAGGAAAGGGTGAAAAGGAGACAGAACAGTGTAAGATAGAGATTTCTGAAGTAGATATGCTATAAATTTTTCTGCTGTAAGTAAAATAAATGAGATATGGGGAGTGTGAGAAAATATTAATATATAAAAAACGGGCAGTTGATCTATCTTTTTTTATTATTATTTGCACAAGTTGGTGCTTGATCTTCTAGATTTCCCAGAAATACATATTGTTAGGTCTTTGGTAGCTGGTAGAGGATGGTTAATTTATTTTATATCTATTCCTACATTTTTTTGTCTCTACTAGTTACTATTCCTAAAATCTATATACTTTAGAACATCAGAGGAGAAAGTAATTGTCTTTGTATACCCCAGAGGAGGAACTTGTTTCCATCAGTTTGAATTTAAATTTAAACAAAATGTTTATACAAGCCCACCAATATTCCTTCTATAGACTTCTATCTCTTGTTGCTGTTATGTACATTTGCTTTTTTTTATTTTTGGCTATTTGTGTATGTATACATATTCTCAGCTAAGAACCTAAACAGAAATCTTAGATCAGAGACTATATTTCAGCTTTCATACTGTTTCACAAAGTTTGAGAGCTTCATTGCACAGTACCTCAGTCATGAGGAGTTCATGACATGCAAAATCCAGCTCTTGGATGAACTTAAGTGAAGCTCAGTGCTTGAAATACAGAAAGCTCTTTTTGTACCTGTGCCCACACTCAAAATAATCAAGACATAGAACACAAATCACAGAATCATAAAATCATAGAATGGCTTGCTTTGAAAAGGACCTCAAAGATCACGTAGCTTCAACCCCCCTGTCATAAGCAAGGTTGCCAACCAGTAGAGCAGGCTGCCCAGAGCCACATCCAACCTTGCCATGAATGCCTCCAAGGGTGGGGCATCCACAATCTCTCTGGGCAACCTATTTCAGTGCATCACCATCCTCTGAGTGAAAAACTTCCTCCTAATATCTAACTTAAATCTCCCCTTAGTTTATAAGCATTCCCCCTTGTCCCATCACTAGACACTATAGTTGAAGAAATTAGTTTGTTGGTATCCAAACTTGTCAGCCACTGAAGCTAGATTAAAATATAAACATTTCATCCTCAGTTCTCCCATCAAGGACACAAGCACTGACATAGCAAAGCACTTTGGTAGAATATTATGCTGACATGGCATTTGTGAGGAGATTCAGATGTCACAGAAAAACATTGCTTTATGTTACGTAGATCAGTAGCTCTTGAACTCACCCCTAAACTTATGTTTTTTACTTATCATCTATCTCTATCCTAATCCCTAATATATCTAGGGTTAAATGAATATGGCATGTTAACAATGAAAATTTTTCTATGTTGCTTTAAAAAGGGTTGTCAAAAGTATTAATGTTTAACATGCCTCTTTTATTCTGAATTCTTTGGGATTGTTTTAGCAGTGTTTTTCTATTGTTGTTTTTTTTTTTTTTTTCCTTCCCCCCCTCCTTCCTACAATGACACAGATGTACCAGAAAAATATCATCTTTCTTTTTCATGGTTTTTCTGTCACTTTCAATAAAATGAAGTGAGTAACACTCTAGATTTCTGTACATGTAGTTTTTCTAACATAATGAGATGGAGAAGATCAGTCTCATTAGTGAAGTAGGTTAGATTAAATGAATAACTATAACCGAGCCTCATCTCTCAAAACTTATACATTGATAGTGTCTAGATTTGGAACCTATTTTCCTGAATTCCTTCTGTAGATATATAAACAGGTAAGTACTTCTGGAAAGCTATTTCATACACATAAAATGTGAATTGCCTTTGTAAGTGACCTTCTAAATGCTGCCTAATAGGCTAGCTTTTTCTTAGATGACTAATAATACATGGCCAATAATGTGGACTTGACTGTAATCTTCAGACATCCATCTGTTGCTTCCCTCCTCCTTCTTTTTTTTTTTTGCCTTTATTTGTTGTTGTTATCGCTTTTTACTTCTATGTCAATTTCTAATCTGTAAAATAATTTTAAAACTCAGTCCATGATTACTGAGGCATCTAAATAGTATGACATAAGAGGGACTTCACAATTCTCAGAAAAAGCACTCATGACTTCAGTGACTTCAGCGTGTGGTGATAGGATAAGGGGAAATGGCCACAAACTGATGCATAGGAAGTTCCACACGAATGTGTGTGGGAACTTCACAGTGCAGTGATGGAGCACTGGTACAGGTTACACAGAGAGGCGGTGGAGTCTCCTTCTTTGGAGACGTTCAAAGCCCACCTGGATGCCTACCTGTGCAACCTGGGCTAGGGAGCTGCTTGGCCAGAGGGTTGGACTCAGTGATCTCTAGAGGTTCTACGAAAGTTGGTTTTTGAGTAATTTGGTTATTCTGAGGTTTCTGACATTCAGCTCTGAAGTCTGTAATGAGGCAGGACCCAGGTCTAAAAAACTACTGTATTAAGTTTATATATCTTCTTTCAACTTCATAAACTTCTGTTTTTAACTTGATAGTTACTGAAAGCTGTGGTATGTGTGCCCCTCAACTGTACAACTGAAAAGGATATCCATTGTGTCAGACAGCAAAGAAGATCCAAATTCAAATATGTCTCAAACATTGTTTTACAAGTAACATTTAAAGTGGTAATAGTTAATTCTTACATCTGACAGTCTTCATGGACTTTCATTTTCCCCACAATCTCATACTTCAGAGTAATTCAATTTATCTTGTCTATTTTACTCAAACAACTGAAACAGATCTATGGTAAATTAATGTGCTACAGATAATTTGGAATGCAGTGCAAGAATTCAATGCACACCAGCACTACTGTATTACCTAAGGATATAAGATTTTAATTTAAAAAGTTAAAGGTCCATAAATCACATTCTATCTACACTTGTCAATGTTTCTGACAACCTATTTTAAAATCTAGAATTATTTCCTTCTTTATCACAGAAGAGAGATTTTAGTTTAACTCTACTTTACCCTAAGAAGTAAAGAGGGACTCTAAAGCAATCAGAAAAGAAAGAGAAGAAAGTTGAGGAAGAGGAAAAGAAAATATGGTCAAAGTACTCTTTGTTGAGATAGAAATGACTGATAAACAGTAAGATAGTAAGGAAAGAAAGAAAAATCTTTTTCAAATACATTGTATAAACTTACATAGGTGAATCTGAGACACGTGAGAGACAATACTGACATTTCACTTAATGTGAAATGCAGCAGAAAATAGCTGGTGGTATCTAGTGCGTCCCTAAATATCTAAGTTTGGGGCCGTCTCTTCATTTCAAGGAGTAAGCTGTTCACTTCATTCGAGCCTTGATCAGTAAACAGGATCCAGCAGACTTAAAATACATAAACAGGTAAATTCGGCATCTATTCTGACCCAAATCTGGAAAGTAGTCAAGGTTTCTCACCTTGTCCTCTTTGCCATCTCAAGGGCATTCTTGTAGATCGTCCCTCCGTACTTGGCCTTGATGAATCTTATTAGGTTCTCATGTGTGCTGTACTAAAGCCTGTCTAGGTCTCTCTGGATGGCCTAATTTCCTTGTATTTTGTCAACTGCAGCTCTCAGCTTGGTGACATCAGCAAAATTGTTGGGGGTGCCCTTGATCATACTGTCTATGTCACTGATAAAGATGTTGAAGAGTCCCATCCCCAAGACAGACTCCTGGAGCCACCATTCATCACCAACCTCCACCTTGTCACATAGAACCACTGACAGTAACCCTCTGTCAATGAACATCTAACAGATTCCTTATCCACCAAATAGTCCACACTTTCAAATCCACTTCTCTCTAATTTAGAAATAAGGATNCTGCAGCTCTCAGCTTGGTGACATCAGCAAAATTGTTGGGGGTGCCCTTGATCATACTGTCTATGTCACTGATAAAGATGTTGAAGAGTCCCATCCCCAAGACAGACTCCTGGAGCCACCATTCATCACCAACCTCCACCTTGTCACATAGAACCACTGACAGTAACCCTCTGTCAATGAACATCTAACAGATTCCTTATCCACCAAATAGTCCAACTTTCAAATCCACTTCTCTCTAATTTAGAAATAAGGATGTGGTGTGGCACCATGTCAAAGGCCTTGCACAAGTCCAGGTAGACTACATGAGCTGCCCTTCTTTTGTCACTCCAACATAGAAGATTTCCAGATTAGTTATGAATGATCTGCCCTCTGTGAAGCTGTGCTGGCTGTCTTTGACCATGTGATCACACATGTGCCTAACTTAGCTTCGAGAAGGATATTCTCTGTGATCTTCCCAGTCATAGAGGTGAGGCTTACTGGCCTATAGTTCCCTGGGTCTTCCTTTCTGCTTTTCTTGGATATGGGAGTCACCAGTCACCATGGACTTTGCTTCCTGAGGACATACATTTTAATCTACGTTTATTCACTTTTTAACAGAATTTGTATGTTTTACTGAATTGTATTATATATTTTATATGCAGCCTAAAACAATTCCTTTTCACTCAATGTGTCCCAAGCAAGACAAAGTTTGAACATCCATGCTTTAAAGCTTACTGCAAGCACTGTGTTGCTATAACTATTTCTCTAACAGCAGCAGAGTGTGACTAGTTCAAAGTTGTTTTGCAGATGTTTCCAATACATGATAGACAAATAGACAGTCTTGGTATAAACATGATCTAGCAAACTGCTACAAAGTGTAGAAAAAAAATAGTTGAGGCATGAGAATTTCAGATAGGGAAACAATTTTATACCTATTTAAGGCTAGAAGAAAAGCTTTTCCAGCTAGATTCCATGATGCTAACAGGAGTTCCAGTCCTCAGTATCTTTTGCATGTTAATTCACAAGTCTCTAAAATATACAACTAACTAGAACCCAAATCTTAGCAAGCTTTCGTGACACAGAAGGAAAAATTTCACACTGGTGTTATCCTCCGGTCCTCTTTCCATCAATCCTTTCTTATCACATCCTCTCTTAGCCACTCACATGTCCGCCAAGTCCAGTACCAAGTCTTCTCCCTGCAGCACATGCTAGATGTCAACCAGTCAGCAAATACCTTTTTGTTATAAGCCCAGCTGGAATAATGTGCTTATTTCAGGCAGGAAGTAAAAATTTATTTATTTTTCATACATTTTGTTTCTATTTTGTATTANCTTGTAGATCGTCCCTCCGTACTTGGCCTTGATGAATCTTATTAGGTTCTCATGTGTGCTGTACTAAAGCCTGTCTAGGTCTCTCTGGATGGCCTAATTTCCTTGTATTTTGTCAACTGCAGCTCTCAGCTTGGTGACATCAGCAAAATTGTTGGGGGTGCCCTTGATCATACTGTCTATGTCACTGATAAAGATGTTGAAGAGTCCCATCCCCAAGACAGACTCCTGGAGCCACCATTCATCACCAACCTCCACCTTGTCACATAGAACCACTGACAGTAACCCTCTGTCAATGAACATCTAACAGATTCCTTATCCACCAAATAGTCCAACTTTCAAATCCACTTCTCTCTAATTTAGAAATAAGGATGTGGTGTGGCACCATGTCAAAGGCCTTGCACAAGTCCAGGTAGACTACATGAGCTGCCCTTCTTTTGTCACTCCAACATAGAAGATTTCCAGATTAGTTATGAATGATCTGCCCTCTGTGAAGCTGTGCTGGCTGTCTTTGACCATGTGATCACACATGTGCCTAACTTAGCTTCGAGAAGGATATTCTCTGTGATCTTCCCAGTCATAGAGGTGAGGCTTACTGGCCTATAGTTCCCTGGGTCTTCCTTTCTGCTTTTCTTGGATATGGGAGTCACCAGTCACCATGGACTTTGCTTCCTGAGGACATACATTTTAATCTACGTTTATTCACTTTTTAACAGAATTTGTATGTTTTACTGAATTGTATTATATATTTTATATGCAGCCTAAAACAATTCCTTTTCACTCAATGTGTCCCAAGCAAGACAAAGTTTGAACATCCATGCTTTAAAGCTTACTGCAAGCACTGTGTTGCTATAACTATTTCTCTAACAGCAGCAGAGTGTGACTAGTTCAAAGTTGTTTTGCAGATGTTTCCAATACATGATAGACAAATAGACAGTCTTGGTATAAACATGATCTAGCAAACTGCTACAAAGTGTAGAAAAAAAATAGTTGAGGCATGAGAATTTCAGATAGGGAAACAATTTTATACCTATTTAAGGCTAGAAGAAAAGCTTTTCCAGCTAGATTCCATGATGCTAACAGGAGTTCCAGTCCTCAGTATCTTTTGCATGTTAATTCACAAGTCTCTAAAATATACAACTAACTAGAACCCAAATCTTAGCAAGCTTTCGTGACACAGAAGGAAAAATTTCACACTGGTGTTATCCTCCGGTCCTCTTTCCATCAATCCTTTCTTATCACATCCTCTCTTAGCCACTCACATGTCCGCCAAGTCCAGTACCAAGTCTTCTCCCTGCAGCACATGCTAGATGTCAACCAGTCAGCAAATACCTTTTTGTTATAAGCCCAGCTGGAATAATGTGCTTATTTCAGGCAGGAAGTAAAAATTTATTTATTTTTCATACATTTTGTTTCTATTTTGTATTAAACTCTCCAACTGCAAGCTATGTAGAAGCCTTCTATCCCTGAAAGCCAACCTTTCTTCACAGCCCACCCGGGTTTATTTAACGGCTTTGTCGCCAGCTTTGGGAATAATAAAACAGTTACATGCTGCTGCTGCTCTATACTCCCACATTCCCCCATTTTGGTATCTTCTCATAAAGAAGTTTTTGCAGGCATGCCTCCCTCATGCCACCTTTTTTCTGGGATATTGGATATTAAAGGAATGTAAACAAGGACAAAAATGTCAGAAAATTAGAAGTTCTTCTGTACTGAGTGACTCCAAGCATAAATGTCTCCAAAAGCACTAAGTGCTGGAAGCTAAGAAGCCAACTAACCAAAGATGCAAACACAATGAAATTAATACATCAAGACTGTAAAAATACATATATCAAAATGAATGCAAAGGCAATAACAATAACTAAATTAGTCATGTTGTTAACATTTATATGAACTGCTGCTCATTATATTTTGTAAAGAGTGTATAATTACAGCAAATGCATGATGGTAAGTACTTTTTTTCCACAAAAAGCATACCCTTTCTCTTGAATTATTCTCCAGTGAATTCTTTCTACAATGATTTATCCCACCTTATTTCAGCTTTTTGAATCTGGACAGCTAATTTTAAACAGATGAAGAGAAGGGGAGCTACTTTCAGCAAACAATATTTTTCCAGCAATTTATGAAGTTATTAATTGTTATTGATGCCATTATGCTGCTAATATTCCATATGTTTATTTCTGGAGATGCTTAATATTTTTGTTGAAGAGGACATAATTTTTTCTTTCTCAGGATCCAAGCCTATTTCCAATGCAAAACTATCCTTCATCTGCTACTGTTTTAGAAGGACATGAATAATTGTCCCAAGGCATCTGTCTTTTATACAGAAAGAACCTCACTGATCACTCTGCACTTGCGAACTACAGCCTTACTGGCTTAGATTCATAGCTGTCATCTTCAAGTAAGATTTCAGCTTAGCAAATGATCTGCGTACTTCCTCCTGAAATTATATATTTTTCCTCAAACAGAGACTATTTTTTTAGAAGAGTTGCCTGTTTATGTTAATTAATGCAATTATCATTCCCATCCTGACTCTCAGCATCAAATTATAGAGTCAAATACTCTACAGATTGGTTCATTGAGAAGTACTAAATGGTCTCAACTCTTTTCATTTATTCTGTGTCACTGAGTGCCTTTTCTCTGGGCTATCTGTCACTGGTCAGAGATCATGTAGTTAAACATAAGTGACCTCATTCTCAATACAAAAGAAAACAGAAGTTAAATAAGCAGTCTCTTCTCTGAACTGGCATCTGTGTAAGTTGTAGTCTACTACCAAAAACAACAAAAAAAGAGTCTAAAATTATTGTTATGTAAAACACTTTGTGGTTATTTGATACCTAGTATTCACTTCGGCAAAAAAAATTGTCTTGCTTTGCATTCTAGTACAACTACATGCGTTTGAATTCCCCTAAACATTCTACTTCTTCACAGGCTGATTTATTTCTATGAACATTCCAGGGATGTTGAAGACATTTTCCTGAACTTTGTTGACATAACTTGCCATCAACCTGGAATATTAATAAAAATAGTTCCACCTGTTAGGTATGCTAATAACATTTAACTTCAAAAGCACAATTAATATATGCAATGTTATTGTGGCTCTCTTTTGTAAGGCAATAAATGCTAACCTGGGATTTATTAACTGCTGAAAGCAGTAGACATTCAATCAATATACTTCTGGCATGTGAATGTTTCAAGAGTGTTATCAATCTTTTGGGTGAGATGTAAAACTTAAATCCTGAGCATCTGAGATAAGAAAAGATCCTGGGACATGGTTTCATTGATTTTTGGTGGTTTGGGTTTTTTCATATCTTTTTGTTTGTTTGTTTCCATAATAGAGGGAATCAGCAAGGGAGCTGTATTCATCAGTCACTTTTTGCATAGCAAAATACCACAGCCACATCAAAATACCATGGCCATATCTCACAGGATATTCCACTAGAATTAACAAGCTCCTGCCATTAAAAGTAGAGCAAATCATTTGTTAGGTGCAGCACTCTATAAATTTATAGTCATGTCTACTGGGCAGTTATCAGGCAGAATTTGGGTGCCCTGACTCTCCATCCACTGGAAGTCAATAGAATGCAAACACTGGATAGTAGATTATACCATGTCAAGTCCAGTTTGTAAATCTGTTTTCTTCCAAAATTCCTGATAAATCTGGAGATTCAACATCAGAATCTCCAGGTTTATCTCAAAAATTAAGCCTAGGTAAAGTTTTGGAGTTGTTTATGTGTTTTGTTACTGTTGTTGTTGTTGTTAATTTCATAATTTTATTTGTGCAAAGCTACAAGTTTGACTCAATAATATGGTTAATCATTTCTGTTAAACATTTCTCTCCCTGAGAAAAATTATTTCATTTAATCATTCTGATCTATAGTTGTTCAGGAGAATAACTCTCACACAATGCACTACAGCTAGAATGTATTATATATCCCACTCTTAGAGTCCTGTGAAATGCACATGCTACACTTCATGGAAGAGTTCAAAAGGGCATAATAGTATTTCACAGGTACCCATGTCCACCATGAGCATGTTTTAGCTTTGAGTTCTTTTCTCTTTAAAAAATAATTATCATCTTCCATTCTTTTGTCTATATTAAAAAATTATTAAGGGAAACACACAGCTGATCTTCTGGCATAAGCCTTTGAAACTAGAATTTCTTTCCTTCATCAGCATATTTCCATCTGTTGCAAACAGAAAGGAGGAGATTAAAACTGAGGAAGAAGGAAGAAAACCAGCAGGAAAGATGTCCATTAATCCATAATATCCATTCAAATTTATTTATGGTGGAATATAAGCTTCACAAACTAGTGTGCTCCTATAAGAAAATAACTGCATTCATTTTTGTCGCCCTTAATAAAAATGCATTTGGTCCATCTATACTTTTGAAGACTAAGAAGCTCTGAGGGTATTGCAAAACAGAGCATTAATAACTACACTTCTAAAAGGACTGAACACTATGTTTTGTGTTTCCAATATTTGAGGGCATTATCTTGGTATAGAGGTACAATAATTGTCCTGGCCAGTCACAAAGTTCACAGCACTCCAGAGACTGACAGCTTCAAACCCTGCGTACTCTCTGCTGACAACTCTTCCACCCATTTAAGGTGATAGGGCTAGGTGAAAAACACTTGGTGACTTTTTGAACATATATGCTCAGACATTGCCAAGAAGCCCTCTAGCTCCTGTACAATTCTCGATAGTAACGCAAACAGAAAAAGCAGTAGGGTGAAAAAGCTAAACTGATGACTTATGATAATGTTGCATGAAATAATAAGAATGGAAGACCATTTGCAATATACCTGCCAATACTAGATTAATCCTGAGAGTATCATTTCTGGTGTTATTTTGACACATTTGTGGTCACTAAGCTATTGTGTGTTTGAATAATTGAACATTTGAGATTTCACTCTCTGAAAATTTGGCTTGATGTTCATCTTGAAGCTTCCTTGCCTTTTCTTTGTGCTACTACATCTAGATAACATAAAGGTTCTTAAAATGGGATTTTGCTCATAATTCGCTATGATCTGTGCTTTAGAAAAGAGATAGACAGTAGTGGAAAACACTGAGAGGAAAATACTGAATTATATTAGTGATTTATTATTTGATATTTGTCCTATATTTGTGCTTATATCCTTTTTCAGACTTTGACACTTGAGTTTTTTTGTTCAAGGACACATCCCTTTTTTTTTTTTTTTTATTTTCCTACATTAAATACTTTTAAACTGGTCTGCTTTTTGGCCTCAATGAGAAAAGAATGCTTTTTTTTTTCTTTTCCTTTTTTCCCTGTTCTATGACACTCTTGACAAAATATCAAAACTCACCACAGTCAGCTCACTGGGAGTTTTGCTATTGATTTTTTTGTATCCAGATATCAACTGTTAGCCATATGTTTCAATTTTCTGCCCAGAACTGTGTATATTTGAGGCAAATTACTCGCTGTATATACATAATAAAATAATATTCTATGGACCTTAAAGAACAAAGCCTGCAGGCTAAACCCAGGTACACATTTACTGCATGTTATTCAGCCATTTCTAAGCCATGGGAAAAGTCATAACCCTAGAGAAGTAAGCTGCTATCATTCAGCATAGTTCATCTGTGGCTAATATATCTCTAGAATAACTTTTTTGTGTAGCCTGACTGTCTCACACTCCTTTATCACATTTTCTATCTGTATCATAAATACCTCTTTATTATTTATTGCAGGTAAGTAAGAAAACACAAGCATTACTAATTTCAGTCTCACCTTTAGATGCATAAATGCCCTTAAAACTGTAGCTCTAATTGATTTATTTCTGTCCAAAACTGAGAACTTCAAAAGGTTGCTTAATAATCATAGTCATGTACTTGTCAATTGTTTTTAATAAAAAATCAGAGAAACGTGTTATGAAACAATTTAATACTTATTGTGGGCAGGGTTTTATAAATGAATGTGCTTTACACCTGATCTACTTATCCGAGTTCTCTTTCGTGTCAATAAAGAAAAATTGCCTTTGGGGAGTATGATTAACCCTTCATAATGTTGACATCTTATAAGATTAAATGGATCATATATTAAAATATTTGTCTCTCCATTAAATCTAAGAGAAGTTGGAAGCAATTTCTGTAGCTGAAGACACCTGTGTGCAGACATTATAATTACAAGATGTGATTCACAAACAATGCAACTGTGGCTTATGTGTGAACATGTGCATGTGTAGGTGCCTGTGATCTTATTATTTCAACTGAACGCTAGTGGGATGTAGATTCTATTTTCAGTTCAGCTCTCTGGAATTACTTATATACATAGAGACCCTTAACTAATCCATTATTTCACATTCTTCCTGAAGTAGGTGAAATAATAATTAACATTTCTAAGTGTGCTAATTCATAGTACATGCAAAATACTTTTAGGTTTTGAACAGAAAGTTTAGAAGTTGTTCCAGTATCAACTTGTACTTTCCCTTTTCTGACTTCTGATTCAAGCGCCTCTGCCAAGTTCAGCTTAGAAATAATTTTAAAAGCAACCAAAGTGCCACTGAAGTGATTTAACCCTGGACTTTAAGTAGTAACAATGTCTACAGAATGTGCTGTTTTGGATAAGGCTAAGTGTAAAGAGAGATGCATTAATGAAAGGAAAACAACTTTTCATGTTTGCTGAACAACAAAATATGCAGTACACTTTTCTTTGTGTTTGATTATATACTTTTTGAGAAGATAAAGCCTTCTGGCAATACATCAAACCCTCCTGCTTAGTTTCAGTCTAACTCCAAATCAAGTACTTCTTTACAATTTCCCTCAACAGTGCTTTTTAGAATGTCCTTAGGTTTTCCTCCAGGCAATGGCAGCTACAGTATGTGCTGAAGGATTTGTCACTACAGATATTAGTACACCATCAAATAGAAAAATTCTTTTTAACTCTGTGTCAAATGCAAAATTATCATCACTAATACAAGAACTTAACAGTGTTCTATTTTTTTCTAATCTAATGCATTTTCATTAATGTAGCTCTCATCAAACTTGAGGGAGACTGTAACAGACAAACTGTGATGACCTTGGACTGATTCAGCATTGAGCATTTTAATTTGAATACATAATATTGTCTGGGAATACATATTCAAAAAATGATAATATGAACTGTAGGAAAAATTCTTCTCTTTTTTTTCCTTTTTTTTTTTTTTTTAAAACACAATTAGGTTGCCAGTCCTATCTAGTATACTAATTCATAAAATATTTCTGCCCATCTAAATAATGTTTAAACTGTATGGATTTAGACAGCAATTAAAACACAAAGAATAATAATCAGAATTTCAGAATAATAACCAGAAATACAGAACTGAAAATAGCCTCAGAATATTACATCAAAACTACCCTTCTCTGTGTTAAGGTCTTCCTGTAAATCTACATAGATTAAACTTTTCTGAAATCAATGTATTTAGTTAGGTTTTGTGTGAATGTTTCAAAATATTTGTAAAAATGAAAGACAAATTACAGAATCACAGAATCACAGAATCACAGTACATTTAGGGTTGGAAGATAGTTACCAAGGACCCTGTCCAGCAGGGGTAACCAAAGAAAGGTGCCCAGCACCACATCCAGGTGGCTTTTGGATATCTCCGAGGAAGTTACTCCACAAAACTCTGTGGACAAAGCCCTGTCACAGAACAGAAGTGCTTCCTGATGGTCAGAGGGAGCCTCCTGTGTTTCAGTTCGTGCCCGTTGTTTCTTGTCCTGGCAGTGGACGTTATTGAGCAGAGCCTGGTTCTCTCTGTATCTCCCTTCAGGATTTAGAGACATTGAGGAGGACTCTCTGAACCTTCTCTTCTAGAAGGTGAACAATCCTAGCTTTCTCAGCACTCCTCATAAAAAAGCATCTCCAGACCCTTGAACCTCTTTCTCAGCCTTCCTTTGGACTCCTTTCAATATGTCCATATTCATCCCACACCCTGGTCCAAAACTGGACACAGTACTCCATGTGATTTGGTCTTATCTATACCGTGGACAAATCACAAACTGACCAACAGCTGCATCTTAACAACAAGAAAAGAACAGACAACTTCTGCCATATATATTTTGAGAATTTTTATCTTGTTTTTACGTTACTGTGATCATATTTTTACTGTTTTTATAACTTAAGCCTAATCTTGTCTTTTAAGTGCAAAGTGTTTGTATTATTTTCTTATAGGAAACTACTTGTATTCCTTCCTAACCCTGCATTCACAAGCAACCTGTTACAGCTAGGAAATAAAGTTTTCAGCTTTAAGCTTGCTGGCTAAAAGCAGGACAGGATTGGACTTTAAGATTCTGGCTTCCATGTTAGAAGGTAAAATGTTCCCATCTTCATGAAATACCCAGGTTAGATGTCCATAAACCTTCAAAATCCTGTCCCTGTGCAAAGTCAATGTAGCGTGTACCAAAAAGATGGGTAAACACTGTGTGATATCTGATAGAACAGCCTAAAAATCCTTAGATCACATTTCTTCTAAAGACTTTGCTCCTCATCTCCAATGCGATTGAGAAGACTGAGAGGGAATCTTAACAATGCTTATAAATATCTAATGGGTGTGAGTCAAGTAGATGTAGCCAGGTTCTTTTCAGCTGTGTCAGATCAAGGAGAAATAGGAAAAAGAGAACACAGAAAGTTCCATATGAAGACAAAGAGGAATTTATTTACTGTGAGGGTGACAGAGAACAGAAACAGGCTGCCTAGAGAGGCTGTGGATTCTCCTTCCCTGGAGATATTAAAAACCCACCTGAATGTTTTCCTGTGTAACCTACTGTAGGGAATCTGCTTTAGCGGAGTGTTGGACTGATGATTTCCAGAGGTCAAATCTAACCCCTACAGTTCTGTGATTCTGTGATTCTGGGGAAGCCATTTCCTCTAATTCTCCAGAAGACAGAGATACTGATGATCATCATCTTGTATAAAAAAAATTCTGATAACTAAGAACACTAAGCCTAGGACAAGAGGTTGTTATTGTTATTAAATTTGATCAGAATTGAGCTACGAGGCCTTACCCAGATTGCTTAGTTTGAATACTACCCCCACAGAAAATTTTTCTTAAACTTTATCCTCCAAGGATACTCTTCACAATTTCGCTATTTTATTATGCACACAAACTGAGAGATCTGCTGGATGACCAACATTATCATCCATGTAACCTTGCTATAATTACACCTGAAAATTAATTTACTAGCTATCTACCTTTTCACAAACTAAGGAATTCCTTGAACATTTTATTTTTGTTTTGGAACATATATTTTTAGTGAATTAGTTGGGAAGATTAGAGTTAAATCTTCTTAAACTTCTTTGAAGTTCCAGAGAAGTGAATAGAGGATATTTTTTCTACCCTTTAAAATACATGTGAAAAATACCTATAATATCTATACAAAATAAAATATTTAAAAATATATATATAAACAGTTTCTGAGGAAAAAAATGAAAAGGATAATTGCTAGAATTTTGTATTTTTTTCTTAGTAGGATCTACGTAGAACTGTTTTGTATTATACACATAAAACAAAAATGTAACTATTGCATAAGAGTTAGAGACTACTTCCAAATATTTTTATACCATATGTGATCAACATGCCTGTACTCAATCTCTACGAGATGACTTAGACCCCAGTTAAAATCCTAGACTGAAATCTTACAACTGAGTTGGCCAGAGAACAAGAATATTTTCCCTAAAAGAACTTCCAAATGATTTTTCTGTCATGTGTTTGAAGGAGCTCTATTGTGTTTCTTCTGAAAATTTTTTTATTTTTCTGTATTTTTTCCCTCTAGGGGTTTTTAAAACTAAAAAAAAAAAA
>VXAB01011671.1:92054-146531 GCA_013399175.1 Odontophorus gujanensis
CCTGCAGCCAGCCTCTGAGGTCTCACCATCTCTTATCCCTTATCTAATAACCATCTGTCAACTTTCAAATGTTATTTGAACATTTATGAGCAAACAGATTTTATTTGCTTAGTTAAAGAGTTAAAACATGCACATATGAAAACAACACACATGCACAAAAAATGCAACACTATTTATTTGTCTGGTTTAAGGTATTTCACACAAACATCAGTCATGGCATTTATTCAAACTCCAGGGATGATACTGACAAATTAGGTAGCCAAGAGAGGTACTTAACTGGGATTTGGATTACTGAAATGAAATGTGGCCTTAGTGACAGTCCAGATTCCTACAGTTCTGCTCTGTTGTGTCAGAAAAGTAAAAAAATATATAAATAAATAAATAAGATAGTTTTGTAAGCATGTATGGAGACAGCTCCAGGACAGCATGAACAAACTGCTTTAGGATAGAATTTCTGCCTCAACTGGGACTTGACTTTACTACCAATGTAACTCAAGTAAATATCCCTAAGGAACTTATGAAGAAGAAGCTTTTGGACATAAAGTCTTTTATTTCTTTACCATGATTTTAAAATGCCACATTCATCAAGGGTGTTGTTTCTTGTTCAGTAATTTGGAAAGGGCAGTAATGCTTCATAAAACAAAGTGCTGTTAATACACTGGAGGGCATGGACATGTCTTTGTATCAGTTTCACAATTCTGCTCAGATATGGTAGGTAAGATTTTAGCTTCTGTAGATATAAAATCAGATGTTAAATATAAAAGATGTGAGCAATTTTGTGGGCACTTTGGACAATTAAACTCTGACGCAGGTTTTGTTCACTTGGTTTTCATATCTTCATTTATTTACATATGATATTACTGGTTGATGAAAACAAACCTAGAAAAAGATGACTTGATTGCTACCCTGGACTTCTGGATAGCTAATTTTGACTTTCTCCAGTACCTACTTGGAGGTATCTCATGGGCTAGAGTGCTAGAAGGTAAGGAGACCCATGAGAGCTGGGCAACATTTAAACAGCACTTCTTCAAAACTCATGATCAGTGCGTCCCTATGAGTAGGAAATCAGGGAAGGGAGACAGGAGACCTGCATAGATGAGCAAGGAGATAATGGATAAGATCAACGGGAAGAAGAACATCTGTGAATGTGCAAAAAGGGCCTGTCCTTTTGGGAGGAGTATAGGAGTGTTGTCAGGGCCTACAGGGCAGTGACAAGGAAGGCTAAAGCCCACCTGGAGCTGAAGCTGGCAAAGGAGATAAAGAATAATAATAAGATGTTTTTTTTAAAGTATGTTAACAGTAAAAGGAAGACTAGGGATAATGTGTGACCCCTGCTGAACAAGGAAGGTGTCCTGGTAACAGGGGATGCTGAAAAGGTGGAGATGCTAAGGGCCTTTTTTGCCTTGGTCTTCACTTCAGAGACTACCCTTTGAGACTCCTGGATCCTGGAGGGAAGAGAGAGAGTCCAGGAAATTGAGAACTTCCCTCTGGTTCAGGAGGGGATGGTTTGGGTGTGTCTAGGTGGGATCAGTGTGCACAGATCCATGGGCACTGTTGGGATGAAACCACGCATACTGAAGAAGCTGGTAGAGGTGCCTGAAGACTGGAGGATAGCCAATGTCATTCCAGTCTTCAAAAGGGGAAGAAAGATCCAGGAAACTACAGATGAGTCAACTTCACCTCCGTCCCTGGAAAGGTGATGGAAGTTTATTCAGGATGCCATCTCCAAGCAACTGGAAGAGAAGAAGGACATCAGGAATAGTCAGTGTGGATTCACTGAAGGAAAATCGTGCTCAACCAACCATCTAACCTTCTATGATGGCATCACCAGTTGGGTAGATATGGGGAGAGCAGTGAATGTCACCTACCCTGACTTCAGCAGGGCTTTTGATACTATCTCCCACAATATCCTGACAAAAAAACTGAGAAAGTGTGGTTTAGATGGCTGGATGGTGAGGTTGGTTGAGAACAGGCTGGCTGGCGGAGCTCAGAGGTTTGTGACTGGCAACACAGAATTCAGCTGGAGACCTGTGACTAGTGGTGTTCTCCAGGGGTCGGTGCTGGGTCCAGTCCTCTTCAATATCTTCTCTGACAACCTTGAAGAGGGGATAGTGTACACGTTCAGCAAGTATGCCAATGTTACAAAACTGGGAGGAGTGGCTGAACACTGGAAGGTTGCGCTGTCATTCAGCAAGACCTGGGCAGGCTGGAGAGCTGGGCAGCTAGAAACCAAATGAGGTTTAACAAAAGCAAGTGTAGAGTCTTGCACCTAGGGACTAATAACTGCAAGTATCAGTACTGGTTGGAACATGACGGGCTGGAAAGGAGTTCTCTGGAGAGGAACCTGAGGGTCCTGGTGGACAACAGGTTGACCATGAGCCAGCAGTGTCCCCTGGTGGCCAAGAAGGCCAATGGGATCACAGGGTACATTAAAAAGAGTGTGGCCAGCAGGACAAGGGAGGTGATCCTCCCCCACTACTCTGCCCTGGTCAGCCCTCACCTGGAGTAATGTACCCAATTCTGGGCTACCCAGTACAAAAAAGACTGGGATCTCCTTGAAAGAGTCCAGTAGAAAGCCACATAGATGATAAAAGGCCTGAAACATATCCCCTATGAGGAAGGGCTGTGTAACCTGGGTCTGTTTAGCCCTGAGAAAAGAAGACTTAGAGGTGATCTTATTAATATTTATTAATATCTTAAGTGTGGGAGTCAAAGGGATGTGACCAACCTCTTTTCAGCAGTCTGTGAGAACAGGATAAGGGGAAACAGTCATAAACTTGAGCACAGGAAGTTCCACACCAATATACCAAGGAACTTCTTCAAAGAGAGGATGACGGAGAACTGGAACAGCTTGCCAAGGAGGGTGGAGGTGTTTCCTTCTCTGGAGATATTCAAGACCCACATGGTCATCTACCTGTGCAGCCTGCTGTAGGGAGCTGCTTTGGCAGGGGGGTTGGACTAGATGATGTTTGTAAAGGTCCCTTCCAACCCCTACAGTTCTGTGATGCTGTGTTTCTGTGTCTGAGTCAAACTATGAAACTAGATTTGAATGTTTGACTCTTTGTAAACAACAAAGGCATTTGTAAATGGCACTGGGTTAAATCCCTTAGACTTGCTCACAGATTGTTAGCATCTTTTATATGGTTTTCAGAGGGAAGTTTGCTCTGAAAATTATTTATTTATTTGTTGAAGGGGGAAGCAAATGCCAGATTTACTTAAAATGACATTATTTAAATCAAAATAAGTTCATATACTTTGGAGTTTTGCCATAACTGAATTTGGATACAATTTTAGTTTGTTTGTTTTGTATGGCCCTTGTGGGTCCTGTAATTTACACTTGTCTCATCTCCATTTCCTTTTAAGTCCACTTTAATTTCCTCTTATTTATTATTTTTTTCTTTATAGGTATAGAAAAGTCCCCTTGTTGGCATTTAAAAACTGAAAAAAAAAAAGAGTATTTCACTTCATTAGCTAGCATTTATACAGTATACCATGCTGAGTTAGTTTTGGAAGCCCAAAATGATTAATTCTGTCAATGAGTAACAAACAATTCATTATTTGTTATTTCAGAAATATTTTCAAAATATTTCCTGTCAAAAATCAGTTTAAACTTTCATTCTGAGTTCCACTTTAGGGGAAAAACAAAGAGTTTGTTATGTATTAAACTCACTGTTTTCTAATCAAATGTACCTGGACACATAGAATATCAGTGGTTGTTTTCTTGAGAAAGAAACTTTTTCTAAGCTTTCCACAGACATCTCATGATATCAGAGAAAAGAAAGAACAGGTAACACACAGAAGTGAATGCGCTGTAAATCCAGGCCCACTCTTGCCTAGTAGCATGTTCATATAGCTCTGCCATCTGTTCTAGCATGAGGTGATTTTGCACTGATGTAATGACATCTATAAAGGGAATTGTTTTCCTATAACTATGTAATTAAAAAAAAATCACTCTGCTAACCAGTGTTGTTACACTAATACAGAACCAGTGACTGGCAGGGTATACTGAAGCACAAGGCTAAATTTAGATGTGCTTTTGGACACAGATGAGTCAGGATACAATAACCCCACTTCCATCTTGTTCTTACTGCTCTCCTACTTCCTCAGCAAAGAAAAACACCTATCTGATCAGATAGAAAAACTCCAGAAATGGTCAATCATCATCAATATGTCACAATCCCAGTGATACTGTGACATTAGCATGAACAGTGATTGATGTTTTCCATGATTTTTACATAAACATGTTGAAAGCACAGTTTTTCTGGCAGGTCAAATATGAGTGACAATATACCTCTTAATGATAAAACACTTCCTGAAGGGGTCTAATTTATAGAAGCTTCTTCCTTTTTCACTTTGGTCACACCTGGAAGACTTTGACAAGAGTCTACTCTAGAAAATGTCTTATTTTATTTGAATTTTTTTTTCTCTTTGTTTTTGGTCTTCTCTTTACAGTTTCTCTAAATGTTTTCTGGTCCTTTTCTTTATATATTCTCTTTGACAGACTGCAGCTGTTCTTTTTGATGCATTTCTTTAATTTCGTTCTCTTTTACCTTCCTGTATTCTCCATCTCCCCTCACCTGTAAGGAAAGAATGATCGCAGTAAAATTTGACTCAAACATGCAACAGGTAAGAGGGTTCAGAATCAGGTAAATCTTCACTTCTCACCCATATTTTGAAGAGATGCTGAGGTAGTTGAAGCAGACACCTTCAGAAGGAAATATTTTAAAAAGCATCCATTAGTTAGATTGATAGATATGCCAAGTAGAAGACCATGTAATGCTGATAAAATTATATTTTTTATATATTCTTGTGCTCTTACATTCAGCTTACAGTCTTTTGATACAATCTGACTTTTCAAAAATCAAAAATCCTTTTCACATTTTTTAACATCCAGCTCTTAAACACAGCTTCCCTTTGTAAAACTTTCTTTTTCTGTCTTCTATGCCTTTGTAAGGATTTCATTTATAATAAATAAACATACAAGTATCTTAAAACAAAAACCTAAAAGAACAAAACAAAACAAAAAAAGCTATCTATTCATTTTTTTATTACAGCATTCAAGATCCTTGTGGCACTGTGCCTAGTTTATATTACCAAGACTAGGTTTTTGCAAATGAAATTCTTACAATTAGTGTTTCAGGAAGCAATTAAATTGTCTAAAATGTATTAATGAATACACTGAAATCTGGAACAGTACTCTTTTTCTCATACTTCCATTATTAATGCACCATCTGTTTTGTTTTGTTCCCTCACTAGTGTACAGTTTCAGTAACCTTATGTCCACAGAAGACAGTTTTCTCAAAAAGCAAAGCCAAGAAATTTAAGCTGATAATCAGTCTTAATTATACCGTATACATTCCAAATAATTTTACAGATACAATAATCAAGGATGATTTTTTTCCCTCTCTTTTGTTTAGATGTTCTATGCAGCAACAAAACTGAATAACTGTAGTTTTGATCTTTACTTTCTTACCACAATAAAGACAATTAAATATTTGGCTTCTGTATTGAGGTTATTGCTATAGCAGAGAAAGAAGCTAACTTTTGTGAAAGGACACACAAAATAATGAGGGAAAGGGGCAGTAGAGCTTTCATTAGAAAATGAGTACAGGCATTAGATGCATTTGGGGTATCATTTGTGTAGACTATTTGAAAGCTAATTGAGATAGTGCCATGGGTACCATCTGTAGAGAGCATCCGTAAAACATCCGGAGGTGATAACTTAAACAGACCTATGAAAAATATTAATTTACTTAGGTTGTCAGATGTATTTCTTTCTGTGTTTTAAGGGAAGGGGTCATTTCATTCGACCTTAAGCCAATCTGAAGCAACAAATACTTTCATATCAGTTCTAAATGGGAAAGATGGATCATTCATGGCTCCATTATGGGGTAAAACAATGTGCAGAGTGCGACACAAAAAAAAATATTTCTCCAAAAAGTGGGGGAATCCCTGGAGATCTTCAAGGAACGTGGAAACGTGGCACTGAGAGACTTGGTTAGTGGGCATGGTGAGGATGATATGATGGTTGGACTAAATGATCTTAATGGTCCTTTCCAACCTTAATAATTCTATGATTCTATGCTACATTGACTGTTATTACAGTGAGGGACAAAGCACTTGTCATTTCTTCACTGCAGTGAAAAAAAGAAGTGAGCAAAAAAACATTTTAAAAATAAGCAGCATTTTTATAACTAAGCAAGGAGGAAATCTCAGGTTCAAGTTGCTTCTCCTTTCAGATACTTTAAAATTATGTAAACAAAAGTGCAAGCATACTTCCATGCTGATCAGTGCTGACTCAGACATGGAAAATATTGAAGGCTAAGAAATAACATGAATTTTTCCAGTCCTGCAGCATCTCATCCTCAGTGTGCAATGTAGTTCTAGAGGTTCTTGAGTCACATTTCCCTGCTCTGTTGGGAGCATAAACATGTATAAAGCTAGAAGCCTGCAAAATAGGGTGAGAACATTTTCTTTTACCATGATTAGACAATGTTTAGTCAATGTGGAATCTCCCTTATGATGAGTTCATGTAGGCCTTGCAGCAGCTTCCACATGGAGTATGAGGCATAGGTTGATATCTCATTTAAAAAAAAAAAAAGAAAAACATGAAGGAGGTTGATGGTAAAGGACTTTGGGGACTGAGGTGAGATTTCTTTGGAATGATTTATTTACACATCTGGACAGCTTCAGAGAACCAGCTTCAATGTACATTTCAAATGCAAGTTTTCAGAAAGGTCAGAAATAATGTGCATCAGAATGGATTGACAGTGAATACTATCACTTGGGTTACACTGGCACATTTGTTTATTTGGGTATGGAGGCAGCAGTGAAGCAGAGGGAGAAGTTTCTCATTTTCATACGTTTCAGTTTTCTCTCAATTCTACATAGGAAGTTTTAGTGCCTCTCATATTAGATTTCTGTGCAAGTAGTAATTAGTCCCAAGGCTGTGTGACATAATAAGATAGGGAAATGGATCTTATAAGGCAATAATTTTTTAGACATGCAACAGTTTACTATACTTTGCTGGTTAAACTGCCAGCTGAAAACAACCTCTCTTACTGTGAATAAAGACAGCAAGATATAGATTACATGTGAGCAGATAAAAAGAGTCAGCTAACAGCGTGAGGACTTCTTTTACATTACAGATGTGTGACTGAAACAGCTGCAGAGTACACGTGTCCAACATCCTCAGGCTCTACAAGCTGTACGGTAATGGCTAATCTCATCATTTAAAAAATTATTGTGAGTTGTCCACCTGATCTGCAGTTAAGTCCAAGTCCCTTGAGAAACCTATGTTCTGTTAATTGCATAGGAGTTTGAAGAGAGAAAAAAATTGCCTTTGTGTTCACTTGAAGAGTCCTATTACCAGAGCAGAATGGGAGATCTAGTATAAAGGAGATTTAGTCCTTAAATTTTAAACATTATATAAAAATTTAAATTAGTCTCTATTCTTCAGATTGTTGTCACTATGGAAAGGTCAGACATGATGAATTGTTTGTTGCTGCTACAGATATAATGTACTGTACAGTTCTATTATTTGCTGTGGAAGAAAACATGATTTATTGGATAGTGTCAGAAAATATTTGCTTCAGGCCTGCAGTATATGAAATATATAGCCTATATTCAGCCATGATGCTTTAAGGAAACCACTGTACAATACTTTGAGGCTAAAAAAATGAGATCTTTCCGCTAGATTAAAGCATTATTTAGTAATTCAGCAGGAATACTATGTCTTCTAAATAATCTTCCTAGATACACATCAGATACTCTAATTAATAAAAAATAAATCAAATAAACAAAACTGAATGACATTTTAAATGCTATTGCTGACCTTTACAGTTTCTTGAAGAGGAATTCTGTATGTTACAACTCCAGTCATGTGAGGTGAGTCACCATTACGAGGGTAACAAAAAATGGTGGTTGCCAGTAATAGAGAGAAAAATACATTTAGTACAGTGTTCTTATCCACGTATAGACATAATTTTCTCTATTCCCAACTACAAATTAAAAAGCAGAGATAGTAAAAATGATTATAAACTAAAATAAATTAATACCTTTTACATGAATGTGCTGTTCCAGGAAACTGACTCATTCTTGCAAATAAAAGTCGCTGAAAATTTCATGATCTGTTCTGATCCTTAAGTTCATCATTTCATTTCATATTGGCAGGGTTTTGGAAATGTCCAAACAATGTTCTTTTTGCAAAGTAACATCTAAGTCCAGCCTGTGTCAGAAGACCTGTTGTGAACAGTGGAAAAAGTGGCCATTTTGAAAGAGGGTATTTTTTAATGAGATTCTTTCAATTAGGTTTCATTCTTCAACTTCTGCTGCCAAATTCATATTCATGTATGAAAAAGAAGAATAAAGAGTTATAATTAGCCTTACATAGTTATTTTCAAAGAGAATCTGGTGCATCGTATCTGCTCAACAGGAGAGCCTCAAAGAGAGTGGGGAGATGGTGTGAAAAGAAATTTTAGGGACACAAGAAGCCGGGAAAACTGATATGTACATGAACGCCCACCAAGAAAGGCAAAGAGAGATTTTTCCTAGAGTGTCTTTTGAGAATTATGACATCAAATTCTAAAGTACAAAAATGTGGCAAATTCATCTCAGCTGGTAGCTCTGTTAATGTCAGTGGAGTTACAGCAGGAATGAATTTGTTCCAATGAGAGCATCACAAGGAGTACACTACTGTTAGACTGCTACATTGGTTATTAGCTCACTTTCCTCTCAGCGCTAAAGAGTACAGCTAAGGCTTCATGGATCTATTTTTAAACTATGTAAAGTATTTGCCTCACAGATCAAAGAAATATGAAGCCAAACTTACCATAGCACAGAGTGTTGGAAAATGGGCTAGACTGAAAGAAATGTCTTTGAAATATTCGATGGACACAGCATGAAACCTGGTTAAAGTTGTATAGCTTTCCATTTGAAAGGTCATGTTCAGAACTGGCCTATAACTTTATGAGAGGGTTACTTTTCAAGCTGAAATTGGCCATAGTTAGTCTCAGTCAGGGACTTTTTCTTAGAACTGAGCAAAGAAAGGGCAGTGATTTTAAAGTTTTCCCTTCTGATTAATTGCCTTCAGTGCACACTAGAGCAGAGCCCAAGCAACTGGTGTGTATCAGTTTGAAGAAGGTAAAAAATCTGGTTCAAGTAGATGAGAAATTTGTTTCCTTGGGGAGATTTGTGAAGCAACAAGTGCATTATGCTTGGCATTGGGTCTGGAGAAAGAGAGAATAGTGGCCAAATTTGTGAATCTTTTTTGTTTTTCAGAAGCTTTGTTTGTCACTTTCAGTCTCTCTCGTAGAGCCTCCTGAGCAGTAGCATATGTACAGCCCATAGAAACAGTAGTCCTGGGCTGGTTGGGGCAAAACAAGGTCCATTAATGTTTTCTGTCTGCTTTCAGAATCATGCGTGCAAAGTCTATACATACAATGGGATCGTTTTGATTCTGCCTGTGTGGTTCTGTGTATCAAATATACCGGTTTTGTTTTGAAACAGCTCCAGCTGAAAGTCCAGAGTTGAGGAGATAGCAGCTATCCTGCTACCTGTTTGCCCTAAAGATGTGAGAGGTGTTTCCAACCTGAGCTCTAGAGAAGGCATGTAGTAAAAAAGCACATCATTAGTGAGACTCACACAGCTTGAGCTAGATGATGAGGCACCATTAGTTCAGAGGTTCATGTATTTAAAATATGAATACAGGAAAATAACGTTCTCCCACAGGTCCATAAAGAATTTGATGAGAGTGTTTGCCTCTAGATTCTATCTGACCCTCCATCTTCACAGAGAACATCCTCATTTTCCCCCTTCCCTAATGCTGTGAACAAAGCATGTACCTTTACTGTTCCTATGGCTGCTCTCTGGTTTCTCACACCACTTCTGTAATATCTGGAAATACAAGAGGTTTGTGTCCTTGCATAGTGGCTTTTCCACGGAACCAGAACATTCATCCATGTACACCTTCTTCATGACTTTGCCCTGAACATAAATCATTCTATTCACCTTCCAGGGCAGCCACAAAAGTCCTTCTACATTCAGGAAATGGAAACCCACTAAAACTAAATGGGCCTCTTCCTTTTCCATTTATGTGTGTTCTGAATTACCTGAAAACAGGGCACTGATTTTTGCCCCATTCATCAGAGTGGACAGAAAAAAACTTGTATGGGTTTCTCTTAAGCATCACTCATTTCCTGGCACCTCTCAGACCTACCCCTCTCCTTGTTGTATTCTTCTTATGTGCAGTAAGGTACAGCAGTAAACAAAGACTCAGCTTTGTCTGTTCAAACAGATTAATGACCAGCCAGTCAATACTACCTTATTCATTTATTAGAAACTGAGAAAACGCTTGTTACTTTTGAGTCTACTGCAGGTGGTGGGTTTGTTTGTTTAGTATATAAGAAGTTATCGATCAGAATATTTAGTCAAAAGTTAGAATGCTTATTGTGAAAATTTGCTGAGATTTGTGGTTTTACTGAGCTAATCTAACAGAAAAATTATTAAAGTCAGGTCAATAATATGGATTGCTCCCTTCTTTAACATCTTGCTCCAAGAAATACAAATGAATTTATTTATATCCATTTGTAGTATAGATTTCTATATCCATTTCTAATATCCTAATGTCTATTCTTGCAGGATTTCAACTGATAGGTCTTTCCTTGTCGTATTTACTGTCATTAAATATGATAAATTATTTTGATGTGTAATGCAGTGTGTATAACCTATAAAACAGCTTAATAAAATTGGCATTTAAGTGTCTTTCAGAGCTTTAAAAACATTCAGACAGCAAATATATTATAGGTTCTTAAATTAGGCTGTGAAATACACATTCATATTTCTCAGCAGTACATTCAGACACTTTTGTAATGTATCAAAAATGGATTTTCCTCCCCTATAACTATCTAGTTTTCTGTGGAATCATGGTTATCTGTGTTAGACTTTCACACATGGTAAGTCATAAACTGCTTATATACTGTGTTTTGTTTCTGACCACAAAGATGAATCCAATGCCTCCTTTTCTGAAGTGAAATCAATTCTAACTAGCTTTTAATGTATGCAATCTCTTTTTTGAATAAGCCTATTGCTTCTTGTTTTTATATTACTGGTTAATTATAAGACACTCCAAATGCATTAGGAAATCTTTAAAGGCACAGAAAATAAAAGATCATTTGCAAAGAGCACATATACAAAAGGTCACATCTGATACTTAGATACAGTTGATGCTTTCCTGCCTACCAACAACTACACTTCGGAGCCTTGGTGCTGTATTGATAAGGACACTTATCTTTCTCTGTGGTAAAAATGTGCTGCTTTCCAGAATCAGTCAAGTGCTACAAAACCTAGTGGGGTCTCCCCGGAGGCATGTCCTCATGTCTAGTTGTTCATATTTGTGTTTTTCAGCTGCCTCGCACAAGCATAACGTCCACATTCAGGCACATTCATCACTTCAGCATTAGGAGGCTTATCACTTGCTGACATAAGGTGATCCACTGACAGATGCTCTGGCATTTTCATCACCCTTGACACTGTTTCCATTATATCTTGTATAGGTTCTCTGAAGAGAGATGACAAGCACATGTGGAGACAAATTCTTTGAAACATCAAGTAAGCCTCAGTCTTTCTTTTCAAAGAATATTGAATGTTTCTAGCTTATATGAAAAGGAGATCTGTTTTCTGACGAATTTTGGAGTTGGATTTTGTTTTTTTGGAACTGGGGGAGATAGCAGTGGTAATGAAACATCTTACCCATATAAATACAACAATTAGAGTTGCTCTGAACTGTTTAAATTCTCCACACTGTATTTATTACATCTCTCCAGCCTCAAAGAATCTTAAAACAGATGCACCACATTTAATGCATGTATCTTGTTATCGTGTGATTGAAGCAAGTCACGTAGAGCTGAAGGATGGCATGTCCAAGATTCTATCTTATGGCAAAAAGCCTCTTTCAACTGATTCCACAGTAAATTATATCACATCACTAATAAATGTGTGTGCTGGTTCTTTGTCTCAGAGCACTGGCAGCCGTTCTGGATTCATTTGTTGGTGGAAATTCTGGAAAACAATAGTGTGACTTTAGAAAAGATATTGCTGCCAATCTCCTCTGTAATAATCTGCCTTGTTCAAAGCTACCCAAAAAAAAAACAACAACCCACTTTTCGTTTGTGCCTTATTTTGGTAACCTGAACAATTTACAGTACCCTTTTCTGTAGGGAGGGCATACAAAAACATATTTATTGCACTTTCTGTCTTAACCTAACCACAGGGCTTCAGGTTTAATATCTCAGCACTTCACAAGCCTCATGTTTACAGCAAATGTGAGGAAGTAAAATTCCACTACAGATGGTATTATACATGATATATATATATTTTTTTAAGTTTGAAAGAGATCAGAAATTCCTTGAAATTCTATTGTATACATTAAAGCATATTTTTCTCCTTTGTGTACAGGAGTAACAGCAATTATCTCCATAGAAATGATCACTGGAAATCAGAGTATAGCACAACAATATACACATTTTTCTGTGGGAGTCAGTCTGCACCTTGATTTTCTCATAAGCCACGACAACCATCTCTCATCTTGACTGTGCTGAAAGGGAGGCTGTTTTTATGCTGGGCATTGCTGTTGCCCCTCAGTGTGAGTGTGCTTGGCGAAAACAATCTTCAGGCAATATAGGATAGCAATGTCAACACCTGCGTGCTTGTCCAGCATATGAAAAAGTGCAGAGAGAAGAATGCTCATGAGCTGTGAGACAGGATAGCAGCCACCTGGATGGAAGTGAGAAATGTGCCTTTTCAAATTAGGTCAGAATCAATGATTTGAAACAGTCCCCAGACTACTTTTGCACTTGTAGATGGTCACTGACAGTGTGTATGGGATGTCTGACAGCCTTTTAGTTCTGTTTGCAATATACACAAGCATTTTCTGTTGATACCGTTTCAAACTGTTGAATCAGGTGCAAAAAGAAAGTTCTGAGAGAAGAACTCAAAGGAAATACTTGTCCTTTTTCCTTAAAAAAAAAAAAAAAAAACTAAAACAAACGAACAAAAAACCTGTGGGTAAGTTTTTCTTACAAGCACAGTTATATGCAAAGGTATCTCGTTTTCTGGGATGGGTGCATTGTTTATTTTCATCTGGATTTTGTCTTTTTGAGTTTTCATACTGTTGTCATTCATTTTGAAAAACTGTGGAAATGAACACTGTAAGACAGTTGACAAAGAACATAACCAGGACTTCTGCATTCCCCCTCCCATCTCATTTCTCAAAGGCTCCACAGGATAGGCAAGAACCCAACTTCTGAAATTTAGATTTATCACCGAGATGCCTGATCAATAGATCTTTGATCTCAGTAGGACTCTCCCACTCGGAGCTGGACTAGGTGCAGATTTATTTAGAACAAAGCAGTCCGTGTGTGGCTGCTCCCAGATGACTTTCTGAGCACAGCACATTTATAGGGCCAAGTTCACAGCCTAGCTAGCTCAACAGTTTTTTTTTCTTCCATGACTGTTTCAGTGTACCAAGGCACAAGACCAAGACAGTACAGATGGGCTGGATTTCATATTCTCTTCTACCTGCATTCCCTTGTTTCCCTAGTGTGCTTTCTAGGCTAGTTGTACTTGTTCATTTGTTTTGATCTCCATAGTCCTGCTCTAAGACTCGATTTGAGCCAACAAACTACACATATTGAGAAGAATGTTTAGTAAGTAAGAACAATCACATAAACAAAATCTTCTAAATATTCCAGATAAAAATCTCTCTTTTTGATTATAAACTCTCTGGTAGGCCTGAGAGGCATTTATAAATTTTTAATATTCACAACAACAAAGAGCTTGTTCATGAATACCATTAGTGCTATTGCTATCTGAATTTAGGAAAAAAGCATATTCTAGTCTTTAGCGTAACCAAATTATACAAATCTAGTGAGCTGTGATATAAATAGCAGCACTGATGTCTTCAAGCATCAACTGATGTTTGCTAGGCTTGACAGGTTCTAGTAATTGAAGAACCTGTGATTGACTTAGCGCTGCCTGTGCCACTGTATGCTACACTAGAAAGAACCTTTGTCTGTGTCTGTGATGAGGGGCACGTGTGTCTAACACAAAAGAAGAACTGAAATGACTTTCATTAGTTAATCTCAAATGTCAGAACCACAGAAACTTTAATCTGCTCTTTTTAAAGCCCATCTATTATGGCAGATTTTACATCATATATTTCCCCAAATCTCAAATGTAACAAAAAAGAGATAACTGGCTTTCTACTGATAGGTGTTTCTCTGCCCATTGACTGATAGCTGATGGGGACTCTTGGATCTCTAGTGCTTTGAGGGACCTGAAAAGTTTACACAGTGCATGGATAGCTACCTTGATGCTTGCTCATTCCTGGAGAACTTTTTCTGTAAACCCTTGTAATTGTCTGGAAAGCCATGGTTCGAAGTATTTGTCACAAAGCAACATCTAAAGGACTCATTTGACTTTATAATGTCTAATTTGTGCATGTTTTTATCAAAGGTAGTGAGTTTGACATGAGCACAGGGGCAAAATAAGACATAAATTAGGACAGTGACTTCTCATAATACTCCAAAATTTCCCTTACTCTTCCATTTTTTCTGATACATCATCTCTCCCAGATGCAGTGAGAGTGAAGCACCAGTTATGCCTGTCAGCAACAGTGTCTTAAAACCCTGTTAAATGTTCCCAGACAGGAAAGTTTTCAAGCTTTTAACTGGCAGAGCAGGGCAGGAGAGCTGTGTGACCTCCTTCCGTCTCCTGCTCCTCTGATACTAATTTCAGTCTGCCAATGATTGGCAAGTCACAAAGCTGTTAGCAAGAGATTTTTTAGTTCTGGGATCTGAGACAGGGTTTGTTTAATAGTGTTCAGATCTGAAAACAAATTCCTTCAAAGTTCTGTGAGCGTTTGTCTTCAACATTCATTTCAATCTTTGCCATCAGTGGGCATTTTCAGGAACAAATTACACAACAGTGTTTCAAGAACAGTTAAGGGACACTGAAGTATGTTTCTGAGCGCAGGGTTGGAAAAGGTGATGTATTCATATGTCTTCCACACTTACTTTTTAGGTTTGTGTTGGCAAGTGGACCTAAGGCATAAGGTTCTGGTAAAGATTCAAAATGTAATGATGCTTTGTGGTAAAGGTTAAGGAATAAATCAGGTCTTGTGTTTCCATCACATTGTGTAGAATCAGTCTTGGGAAATACTGTTCCTAATAATGAATGGAAACATTTAATCTAGGCCTGCTGGATCTAGATAAAACCTTTTACTTCTTTATTTCATTCTCCAGCCTATCAAATAAATAATCCTAAATGCTTCCTCGTATCCACATTTCTGTTCTCTCTGGTTCCTGGCCTGGTCTGAGCAGCCGAAAATGATCTTTTTAAAGGCTTGTCTCTGTATTAACATTTTCATGATGTGAGAGACTGAAAAAATATTATGATCAGACTCTCTCCCTGCTGTGGCTGCTGGCTGAAGAGGCTTATGTCCAATTTTCCATAGGACTCAAGAACCGCATGTTCTCTGAGGGAATGCCACTACAATAGCATTCATATGCCCACAGCTCAGGTTTTATATTCTCAGAGTACAATACATGCTTAGAAATTTTTTTCCCTTTTTGCATGGAGCCATTTAATAGGGTACTCAACGCATCTCTTCCTACATTCAGCAGCTGACATTTATCTCAACAGTTTAAAAAGATGAACTGGAGACAGTAAGAGGGAGAGGAGAGAATTCCTCATAGATTTTTCAGACTCATTTTTAATTTTGCAGGGTGTCCATGTAGAATGTCCATCTACTGTTTGAACAGATGCTTTAGAGGAATATAGTAATAAAAATCACTGTTAACATAATTCAGCTAAATCTCATTACTATGAGCACTAAAAAAAATGGTGTAACAAAAGACTGGATTATATTGATTTATGATTGTCCTCTCTTTACTAAACTCTCTGTCGAGAAAGTGCTCAGGCAGGGTTAAATTGCTTAAGTGTTTACCCAGAGGAAGAAACAACTGGAGGAAATAAAGTGGTTGTTTTCCTTTTGTATATTGTGTCTTTCTCTACTAAAGTTTTATAGCGATTACTGTAATTGGGACTGCTAACAGGAGAATGAGATGCCAGCTGTTGGAGAAGGGGATAATGGAAAAGGTTTTGTTAAAAAAGAAGTTTATAAATTCATGCCTTGTGGAGGACAAATTATAATTTACCTAAAGAGAGTCTACAGTATAATGTTTGGCTGAACTAAAGATAGAAAGAGATAACTAGATAACTGATTTTCTTTTTTTTTTTTTTTTTAATTCATTTTTAACTTGCAAGGGGGGTGCAATAAACTTGTTCCTCAGCAAAACAAGACCTGCACTGGCGACCTTGTGAGGAGTGAGCATTGAACAGGATGTGCTGCCCATGTGGAGGAGAATGTGCAAATACCTGTTCCCACATAGCTGGGGATATAACAGTAGGAATAACAATGGGTCCATCCCTGTCAGCACTGGGCAAAACCATTACAGGAAGCTCTCAGTGAGTATAAACATTTTCTTCATGTTTTCTTTTCCTTACTGCTGTGACTGTGAATGCTGTCATCCCATAATGTTTCTGAAGTCGTGGTGAGTGTGGCAGTCTGTATTTCTTCCTGTTTGTTTCCAAGGTGAGATGTTACCTAACTGAATGAACAGGGGCAAGGGTATGAGGAGAGTCAAGGAATAGCAGGAAAAGGGAAGAAGCAGTTTACACAGAAAATAAAAAAACAAATAAAAGTTGTACAGATGCAATAAATCTGCCAGTGGTATTACTCATGTTGCCAGCATATCTGAAAGTAATACGGGGTTGCTGAGGGATGAAGAGTCCCAAGTCCATTGGTTACACTTCAATTGATATCTCTTGGGAACAACTGGTCTGATACTGTGCCTCTTCCACTCATCTCAGATGTGACAGCATTCTCCGTCTGAGAACTTAAAACTAAAGTGGAGTAGATATCCCTACTGTGGCTAGTATAGAAAAACAAGGGAAGTTATTAGATTCACATACAGTCCGAAGCGGTGGAAGTGAAATAAGTCCCTCCCCTGAGAATACATTTCTGAAAAGTTGATTCAGGACTCAGTGCAATTAGTGATGTATTAATCTTTGTATAGCTATGACCATCCAAACCATCATACCTGAATATTTAGAATATCTGTAAGTCATACACTGAATTAAAGTTTCATTTTGTAATCACTCAATGGTGAGAATTGTGTTAGTTCCTCAAGAAACAAGACAGGTGAATATCTCAAGACAACTAAATGCATGTTTCCCTGGCATATTTCCAACTGAAATAATTAGCAGAATCATCTAATAGCATATCAGGTGTTCTAGGATATTTGAAAGTCTACATGGAGCTAGCAGATACCATGGACAACTTAAAGAAAACATGCACTCTTCTGGAGACACTTAGACACACCATAGCATCGTAGTTTTAGAATCACAGAATCATTTGAATTGGAAGGGACCCTTAAAGGTGACCTAGTCCAACCCTCCAGCAATGAGCAGGGTCACCTATGGCTCCACCAGGTGCTAAGAGCCCCATCCAGCCTGAACTTGATTGTCTCCAGGAATGGGGCACCCACTGCTTCTCTGGGTAATATTTGCCAGTCCCTCACCACCTTATTTGTTAAAAAACTTTTCCCTTATATCCCCTCTATATCTCCCTTGAAATAGTTTGAAATCATTTCCTTTTGTCCCATTACAACAGACCCTGCTAACAAGTCTGTCCTCTTCATTCTTGCAGCCTCCCTTTAGGTACTGAAAGTTCACTCTCAGACCTCCCAGTACCTTTCCTTCTCCAGGCTGAACTGCCCCAGCTTTCTAACCCTGTCCTCATAGGAGAGGTGTTCCATCCCTTGGATCATTTCTGTGACCCTCCTCTGGACGTACTCCAACAAGTTCTATCTACTCTAACAGACCCATAGGATACTGAAAATGACTGTAGATATCCATATATGTGCAAATAAATCCAATTTTTTTATTAATTTAAGTCAAAATAAATCACCTTTAAGGCTCCACTGACAATATTGACAAAGTGTTTGATTCTACACTAGGCACTCATCTTCTTGGAGGTCCTAGGTTACTCAACCTGATCCTCAGCTGACTTTCATCTTATTTCAAACATTTATGTATGTTTGAAAGAAAATATCTGTGTAGAGAGGATTACATTTGATGTCCATTGCTCTTGGAGTAGAGAGGAGAGCTGTCAGCTGGCCATTAGATTATGTTCACATTAAAGTCATAAGCAGAAAGATTCAGAATTATAGTAATTGTATGTAAAATAATAATAATAATATAAATAATGACAATGACAATTGTAACAACAATATTATTATTAATAACTAATAATAATAATAATAATAATAAGCAAAGCAGACAGAATATGAAATCTTTAGTTTCAGATACAAGGCATTTTTGCTAAATTTGTTTTTGACTTTGGAAGTCTGATGGAATTCAAGTATTTGTCATAACAACAGAGGAGGATAACTCACTTCTAGCTTGCCCTATGAATAAAATAAATAAGTGCCTTGCACCCTGTGTGAGGCTGCATCCTGCTTGTTATCTGACTGCATGGACGCAGAGGAAGAGGTTCTGGCTATCTGAACTACTGTCAGTTCAGCTAATAAATCTGATAATAAAGTAAATGGTGGAGATTGCAGCAAACTAAGTATAGAAGCACTTACAAATGCTGCTAGGTATGTCACAGTTTCCATTACAAAAATCCATTGCTACCAAGGATTTGAAAACATGTTTGTAACGATCCATTCTGCACAGCACAACTTAGCAAGTAAGTCTGAGGGAGACAGCAAATATTTTATTCATTTCCCTGTATTGAACTCAGAACAAGTCATTTTTATTTTCTTCTGACACAAAGTAGGCAGGAAGAAGCAATATTTTCTTATCATGTATTTTTTTTTCAGATATTTTCAGTTCAAAATTATTTATACCATTAGTTTTATTATTATAATTATTATTCATTTTTTAAAGATCTGTGAGAAGATTTCAATTAGGAAATCTTATTCTCGTCATGCCAAATGCCAGATTAAGACATAGATAAAGTTGCCTCCCCTGAAAACTTATACATTTAGGTTCTATTCATGCAGATTTTCTGCACAGACCAAATTGTATACATGGTGGGTGAAACTGCCTACAAAAGTTTCTCAACACTTTCCATCTAAAATTCCTTCCTACAGTGGCTGAAAACTTCACCAAAACACAACATGAGCAAATGAAATCGTATATTCATTTTAGCTGCTCTGGTTTAAATTATTCCTGAAAAGTTTAAGCTAAGAGTAGGGGTGGATACAAAATACACTGTATATACATAAATAATGCTAGTGACTTCTCTACTATTTTTTCCAGTTCTAGTGTAGTGTTTTCCCTTCATCACTTATTCTTTTTTTTGCAGTGTCCATGGTATCAGAACTCCATCTTCTACTACCACAACAGAAATCTACAGGTCAGCTTGGGGAACAGAATATATGTGTTCACTTCAGACTTACTGAAGCTTCCCCACAAATAACTCTGATGGTTCTTGATATGTTTGCAGGCTCTGGGGGTGGAGTTCACTGAAATTACAGCAATTTTCCCTCTCAAGTCAGCTAGAGGAAATGGCTGCAGGGCCGCTGTCTTTTAGAAGTCTTCAATGACTCTTCAGCTGCACAAACTAGAAAACACAATGGACAGCAGCTGGACCACAGTAAGAGAGGAATAAAGCTGAAAGAGTAGACTGAGACAAAGACTCAGTCTGAGGACAAAATAATTCAAGAATTTGGCCTTGGAATAAGTGAGAAGGATGAAGGAACAGTGGAAACAATATATGAGTAGATAATGTGACAGAAAAGTAAAAAAGAGAAGAAAGAGAGACTGAAAGAGCAGGTGAAAGAGACAAAGCTGGCCAGACAGCATGACTAAGAGAATAGGATAGGTCTGGGAGAGACAGGACTGGAATCTGCTGAGATGGAGTTTTAAAGTAAATGTCATCCCCTCAGGAAGGTGACATGGTACCGCTGTAGAATCAGTCACTCTAAAGTTAGAAGTGCCACAATTCAGGTTATTTTGATGATATAGAAAGATGCCAGTAAAAGCAAAATTTGTTGGAGAAGAAAATAATCAGGGTTCTTTGTTATCATATAGAGCACCAGAAGTAGTGACTTTCAGAAAATTATTTCATGTTGCATCTGAAAGAATGGAATGGAATGGAATGGAATGGAATGGAATGGAATGGAATGGAATGGAATGGAATGGAATGGAATGGAATGGAATGGAATGGAATGGAATGGAATGGAATGGAATGGAATGGAATGGAATGGAATGGAATGGAATGGAATGGAATGGAATGGAATGGAATGGAATGGAATGGAATGGAATGGAATGGAATGGAATGGAATGGAATGGAATGGAATGGAATGGAATGGAATGGAATGGAATGGAATGGAATGGAATGGAATGGAATGGAATGGAATGGAATGGAATGGAATGGAATGGAATGGAATGGAATGGAATGGAATGGAATGGAATGGAATGGAATGGAATGGAATGGAATGGAATGGAATGGAATGGAATGGAATGGAATGGAATGGAATGGAATGGAATGGAATGGAATGGAATGGAATGGAATGGAATGGAATGGAATGGAATGGAATGGAATGGAATGGAATGGAATGGAATGGAATGGAATGGAATGGAATGGAATGGAATGGAATGGAATGGAATGGAATGGAATGGAATGGAATGGAATGGAATGGAATGGAATGGAATGGAATGGAATAGAATAGAATAGAATAGAATAGAATAGAATAGAATAGAATAGAATAGAATAGAATAGAATAGAATAGAATAGAATAGAATAGAAAATAGAAGTGGTACCACCTCTTCCTCTATTAAAAGATCAAAAAGTGTAATTAACATTTTCAGAGTGCTCAGATTTGATAGAGATGTATGTGAAAGATAAATGAGGAAACTAAAAATTTGAAGAGCAGATTTGATGTCCCATATTGAAATAACTGAATCCAGAACCTGTCAGCATCTGAAAACTTTGCTTGAAGCCTGATGGTATCTTTAGGAGCCTGAATACCACGAAATTATCTGACTAGATTTGAACCTTCTTTGGTGGCATTGCCTAAACTCATATTTGAGTTCCTTTTACAAATAGACATTAGCAGACATATCAAAGTAGACAGTGGGAACTAAGACACACAAGAGCATATGTGAAGGTAGCAAAACGGCAAACAAACTCACTCTCAGAGCCTCAGATAAGGAGGACCTTTCAGTTACTTGCTGTGATGACAAGTAACCTCTGAGGAATCTAAGGCAAAGTAAGTAGTTTAGAGAGATGTAACATAAATTGATACTAGTATTGCTGAAAAAGAAATTAACAGACTGGGAACAAAGACAAAGCTGCATATTTCACCCACTGAGGGAGGTTCTTATTCTATACTCATTACCACAGCTGACTGACACAGAGAGGATTTCATCATCAATCAATCGTTTATGAATAATCTTCATCCTCACTCCCCAGTTTGCTGAAGAATTACTTTGAAAGAAAAGAATTGGATTACTATTATTAATGAAAGAAAATTCATCTAAAAAAAGTTGATGCCCCACTGTATTAGACATAAAGAAATCACATAAAGGCATTATCTTTCCACAGAGTGAACTCTGTGACTTGGATAATGTGCAACAGATGACTAAACAAATAAAAATGTACAAAATGCAGCAAGAAGCGTTTGAAGAAGGTTAACAAATACAGATGTGATTGTGTAGAATACAAATGTCTGCTAACAACAAATACCTTCTAGAATTTTGCAATTTCCTAATAGATGCTTAATAGAGAGAGGGAGGAGGGAAATTATAAAGTGAACATCAGAACATCCCAGTCAATCCTATTTGTCATTTTATGGTGAAAAAAATTCATTAATTGTAAATGAATTAATTTCACACATTCTGGCATAATTCATGTCTGATGCCGGATGGGATCAACATACAGCCTCTTCTCCACCCTATCACCTGCCATCAGACCCAGCTACCCTTGCACTCAATTACGTCCTCTCATCAAAAGATATATTGTCCTAATTTGAAGACTTCAAGAGACATTGGCTTTACCAATTCCCTTAATAATTGTCAAATGCCCCACCTGAAATTGTCAGTTCTCTGCTTCCACTTTTTTACCGATCTTCTGCTTTTCAGCTATTTTGAAGTACCTACTGTTTTCCATCTATTGAAAATATTTCCATAAAATATTCCTCATTGCCACATTTTTGTTCATCATTCTGATAAACTGAGTTGAATGAAGAAAGATTTTCCTTTGCATTTTCTCTAACTCCAAAACAGCTCTTTCTGCAATCTATTCTGTTTTCAACATCCCTTTTCAACCAGAAGATATCCTGGAAAAGATTCCACTCCAATTAAAAATACCTGCGGCTTGACTCACCTTTGTAAACTAGATATTTACAACTGGAACTCTCTGTGATACCCACAGGCTTCTGGCAGTGTATCCTCATGACCTTTTCCACAGGATATTTGAGACTAGCAAGAATATAGCAGAGCATCCCCTTGACAGGACAAGGGGAAATAGTTTCAAAGTGAAAGTGTAGAGACTGAGAGGTGGTGGATGCCCCATCTTTGGAGACATTCAAGGTTGGATGGGGTTCTGATCGAGCTGTAGGCGTTCATGGCAGGGGATTTGAACTAGATGACCTGTTTGGGTTCTTTCCAACTCGAACAATTCTACAATTCTATGATCCCAAATAGCAACAGGCACTGGTGTTCAGGCAAATGAATCAAGATGTAAACTCCAGATTAGTCATCTTAATTCAAGTGCATTTTAAACATACTATGTGTTTAAACTTACTTCACAGTCAGTAAAAATCTGGTCATTGCACTTGAAGAGATAAAATCACTCATTATTGACTGTACAGAATAGGATTTCAAATGAGTTACTTGTACACGTAGTATTTTATGGCAACTTGGTATCTTCATGGTTCTCCATCTCCCATATCCATCAAGCATCAGGCTCCTTAATCCTGTTATCAGCTTTGTGTGAAAGTTGTGGATGCTCTCAGACATCCAGTAGCAGTAGGAAAATATTTCTCATCAACAGATGGAGGCTGTCCTTTCTGAGTATGAAAACCAGCCTATAATCTAGCCTTGGTTACTTCTGTGCAGTTCTTGGACTGTTCCTGCTTGTGTTTCAAAATTACTGATGCTCTTCAGGTTGTAACACTCCACTGAGTTAAAACAGTTGCTCTCCACAAGTCTAATTGCTGGGGATCTTTATTTTTCTTCAGGACTACATTACCATTTAATAATGAACAAAGTACTAGGTGAAATTTGCCCACATACTATGTTGGAGAGGAATTTACTCCCAGAGGAACGGAAAGGAGGAAAGAAGAATTAGCTTTTACTGTCAGAAAAAACTTTCTCCTCTGTGGTGGAGCATATGCAGCTGACCTTGAAGAATGAATGTTCTTAAATTTGGCAATCACGTTTTCAGTCCCTGCAAAAGCCCCAGGAGTTTCTAGCATTGGAATCACCTGGAATTATCCCTTTACTTGACAGCACTTTGCTGTGTGCTGCTTAGGTTAAAGGGCAGTGTTGAACAGCAGCATGCTCTCTGACATTTGGAAGGCTGTTCTCCCTCCACAGTACATCTGTAACCCTCATTAATGTCAGTGGAAGGCAAGGATGCAAAACTGGACACAACAGAAAGGACCACTGGGGCCAACACTCAAAAAGAAGAGATATGAGAAGACAAGATTCACTCATACAGGCAGGAGGGACTTCAGGAGACAAATATTCATTTCCCATTATGTGCTTATTTGCATGTTGATCTGTTTTTCTGGAGCATAAGCCTGTAAAATGCCAGGCTAGTTTGATACCAAATACAACTGAGAATACCCAGCAGCTTGCAGAATTGAACAATCTGTGTTTTCTGACTGTGTTTGCTACAAAAATATGACTGAAATTATGAGATTGTTTAGCTTGTTTGGATATTAGAAACCTTGAGTGTGGACAAAAATTGCAGTGTTTCTCTTACCTGCTAAGACCAACTTGCTCTGACATATATTATTAGGCTGCTTCCATGGGCCAAAATGCAAACATATACTTTTACATACATAAAACCAATCCTAGAAATTGTTCAAAGAATACCAGTATTCTAATCATGAGATGCTCACCAGGGCTTTTGCCCCTTAACACTTTTAGAACATTGCAATGCCTCTGTAGATTGACCTATTGTAAATCAAGCAGGCAAACATTTAAATCTCACACTTGTAGGTTCAGCAGACAGCTTCCTTTCTCTGCTGCTGTCAATGAGGCTGCTCCTGCTGTCACCACAGCAGCTGCTGCCATCACCATTTCTGCTTCTGCTGTTCCTGCTTTGACTATGCCCCGTGTTACTGACTCTGTGCTGCATTGCTAACAGTGATAGATATGGCAGCGAGATGATAGCAGCCACAGAAAGGCCATCAGAAGGATCTCTGATGATGCAGGAGACAGAACCATGCAGCTCTCATCAGGAGTGGGCTGTGGGAGAGGAGAGCAGGTCCTGCAGGTACATCTGACATACTGGGTGACTGAAAATCTGAATATATAGAGCCACTGTGAGTCCAGTGTATGAAAAAAGCAAGTCTTGTCCTGCCCTTTCAGAGGGTGGACAAGAGGAATTCATGATTCAAGCAATGCAGCAGTTACCTTTTTATTGGTATATTCACATTTGGACTTGATGATGTTGGTGGTCTTGACCAACCTTAATGTTCTATGACTCTAACAAGCATTTTCAAACTGCTATTTCAAAATATCTAACAGTTTGTAATCAGATTAAGGTAGTCCCTGGCCAGATTAATATGAAAATTTTATTGTGTGGGCAAACATCCCAGATCACAATTATTGTAATAGAATGTAGGTGGTCACGTAGGTGGTACCTTAATTGTTTCTCTGGCAAGAAAGCTGAAGTAAAACAAGGTGCAGCCACAGGCAAATGAATAATAGAATATTATTTGGAGTCAACGTATTTCCAGTCCTTCAGCCTTTCCTTTTTTTCGCTCTCTAAATTTTGTAAGCAGGAATTTGGGGATACTGGAACAGATTTCCTCCAGGATTTCCTGACATCTGGCAGCTTGGTTGGAGCCCAACCTCAAGGAATGTGCAAAATTCATGGCCTGTCTTGTGCACGCATGCTGTGAATTTAGAAAACATATACAGGTAGGAAGCCTTTGACCTCAGATATAAGGTATTCTGCTCCTAATATTCAGCAAATCTGATGTCTTTAGAACATGTCAGATTTATAATATCTGCAAGATCATCAGTGCAGTGAACGTGTAGTTAGCTCAATGGATACTAGAAGTCCTCTGCTTATTCCAAATGTACACATATTTCTGCCTGGTAAATCCCATACAAAAATTAGTCACTCTTTGATCAGTACTTGTCCAATCATTCTATAGTCACTTTTCCAGGGTGAGGAATCCACAGATTCTCCCATTTACACTGTTCCCTTTTGCACTCCTAACTCAGCTTTTCAAAGTTGTTTCTGTAAGATTAAGACAATTAAGACAACACTGTCCACTGCATTGTCTAAAAGGGATCTGAAGGAAATCCTGCTTCATACAAGACAGCTGAATTAACCAATAGCTAGGCTTTGGCTTTTCCTTTCAAAAGGAAGTATGCAAAGCCACACTGTTTTTCTATCTCAAAAACAATGAACTGAACAGTTACAATAAACCTTTATTTGAATTAAGCTGTGACCAAGTAGGATTGCCAAATCAGATTCAGCACTATGAAAAGGTGCTTCACTGCTTGTATAGGAAGCCCAAAAGGCAAAAAAAGAGTAGTCACATCATCTGTAGTCACAGATTACAAAGATACTGGCATAAGTTGAAACTGTAATTTCCTTCTCCTTGTTTTCCCCTCTAGAACATATATGGATCCATTATCTCAAACTATGCATTTAGAAACAAGGAAAGGCTGCACATTATCATCCCAAGTCAGCTTTGGCTGTCACGCTGTCTGACAGAGTTTATTGCACTGGATTACTTTTGCTGCCTCCAGCTGGGTTTTACTGTGCAATGGAGTTGTATAGCACTAGGGTTACATCTGAAACAGAATACTTGGCACACCAACAGCCTTTAGCAACGTCTGCAATTGTCTGTAGATCTGAGACCCACTAGCAAGAAGCTATTAGCACCTTTCAACAGAACAGTATTTCTACTTGTACAAAAAGAGGTCACATCAATTTATAGGCCTTCTACCACAATAAGAGCCTCAATTGCTTGCAGATGTTATTCTTGACTGGGAATAATAGCCACTGAGTTAGCTGCAGAACATTAGAGATCTATTTAACTGCTAGGAGGTCAATTTGGTTGCTCACAGATGGGTGCCCACAGCCATGTGAGACACTGCAGTGCTATCCAAAGCTTCCATTCACCACACCAAAAGGACCGAAGGTTTCCACAAGTCCTGTGTGATATTTGCCAGCACACTGTTCATGGCTGACACAGTACAGGTCATTACAAATGACACTGGACTCCTATGTGTAGACAGAAGAAAGAGGCACATAAACTGTATGATGAGAAGATTTTGAACTTTGTGTGAAAATTGTCTGAAAGGACTTACCTGTTGCCATGCTATACAGTGTGGTCATGCATAAAACTATGATAATGTTTGTCTGGCTTCCTTCTCTCTTGTTTCTACCCCTACTTAAAATCCAACACCCACTGGGCATAAACACCTCCATGCACAGTCTCAGAGCTCTTTTTTGACAGTATTTACCCTATGCAGACTTAATAGAGCAGAATCTAAATTTTCTACAAGGCATGCCGGTGTCTTGCAGCAGAGAAAATAAGTGTAGCTGAACAATCTCCCTTTAATCTGCAGTTAGCAGAATACTCTTTTCTTCTTGTTCTCTTCCAATTGGACAGGGGCACCTGCTGTCAAAATCCAGTAAATCTGTCAAGTTCCTAGAAAACAATCTTTACAATAGTTCTCTGTGCCCTTAACATATGGTTGTATAGCCTACTTATACACTCTCAGTGAGCTCCTGCTAGTTCTCAAATAGACTCTAAAATGTCCTGCCATATCATTTGACCACCACAGAAATCACCTCAGCAGCTGCTGATAGTGAATCCACACAGGGAACAATTCAGCTGTTATTTTTGGCTTCTTGAATTTATGCTTCTCTGTTACGATCCTGTCACTGTAGTCTACATGTTTAGCATACTTATTTGCATCTCCAAAGGATAACTCACGCCACCTAACATCAGTGTAGAAAGATGCTTCACCTGGACAAACTTCTCTTTCTCCTTTGACTGTCTAGGAGACTAGCTGACTGACTTTTAGACAGTTTAAATTAAAAGAGAAGAAACACACCTAGTCTGACAACTTTTGAATTTTTGGTCCATTTGGTCAAGTTTGCTGGTGTACTGAATTCCCAGACAGAATGGTGATAATACTGGTGTGATTTGTCTCATTTCATTTTTGATAACTAACAGTCAAAGCAGGTCACTTCCTCTTGTCATTGAAAAGACGAATGCATGAATAACTGTCAGGCGGGTGACAGATCTTTTTGGGCATCAGATAAAGAACTGCCTCAGTGTATTTTATAGCTTACCTATTACCTCTGTTACATATATCAGTATTACCAGTGTGACCAGCCTCTTTTTTGTTTTGTTTTGTTTTTTTTTTTTCAGTGTATTTCTTTATCATAGGACCAGGTTCCCTATTTGTTACTAAAACGTCCTGTTGATTTGCTATGCTTCATTTGTTTATACCAACAATCAGTTTGGTTATTGAATAAAATGCTTTTAGTACTAGAAGCAGGACTTTTTCTCTTGGAATACAATGCCCAAATAATGAGAACATTGATTAATTCAGTCATTTATATGTGTTGAGCTTCTAATCTAATTCACTTGTCTTAGCAGCATTGTGAGGCTGAATGCTCCTACATGCTTAGAAGTGACATGACCAAAAACTGACCAATCTCTAGTTTCAAAGGCTTTTTGTATATCAGAATTAAGTATATCCAAGCAAAGGAAAGCAATAGCTTCCAAATGAATGAGCAAGATGAAAGATACAGTCATGTCATTTCTAAATGATACGTTGTTCACTGTCACCATTTCAGTAACAAGCTTGATTTGAAAACTAATGTCCTCTATTTCTCTTCAGTGAAAGTAAATCAATTTATCCAAGCCCACTCCTAATTAATTGTTATCAGGAGGAACTGGAATCCAATCTACTGTGAGGTTCAGTTTACTTTTCCTACCTTCTTTTTATTTTCCCCACTGTGTTCTTAGCTGCAATGTTGCAGAACTAGGCAACGTACAAAATACATCAATGTTGCTATTAACCAGCAATCACACTGTTCAGGAATCTCAGACACTTCCAGCATGTTAGAAATAAAACTCCAGCCCTTGCTGTCCCTGATGCATTTTTTCCGTATGTCATCTTCTTTCTGAATTTCGACTCATGGGGGATTTCTTACCGCAACTGCCCAGCGCTGCCAACACTGAAGCATTTGGTCTTAAATATAACGTACTTGGACTGTAAAGAAATATGCAGGAGACAGATGGCAGTAGATGAGATTTTATTATTGTGCAGCTTCTCCCTTTAGAGTAAATCCCAGGATACTTGCTGTTGAATTTACATTGCCAGTTGTGGTTAGAATGAAGGAATTGCCACTAGACGGCACTTTGAAGAAGATAGCTTTCTATGTTACAAAACACATGGCGCTTGCAGATACTGACCCATACAATGAAGAAAGTGAGCTACAAACAGACAAATCAAGAGTTGAAACATCTTGCTAGTGATGAAAGAAGGCTGAAAGGAGACCTGGCTCACATTCCTCCCATTACAGAGCAGACTGGAAAGTACTGTCACTGGTATTGATTTTCATTCTCTCCACAAATCAGGATTGTAGAAATGCATGCTGCTGTTTGTAGACAGAGTGTGTCAGCAGAGAAAGGAAGGAACACACATGGGAACATCTGTTCTGGGAAACAGGTTGAAAATAACCATGTAATAGTACAACAGGAACATCTGCATCATATGCAGCCTACCATGAGCAGAGTATCAGGAGGGTTAAGGACACAAACAAGTCTGTGAGCACTGGGTCAGGAAGAGGCTCACTGGTAGTCAGGAAATGCTCCACAGATCCCTTTTTTCTTTGCAGCCCAATTATAATTTAAAGGAATGCAGAAGGAGATGGGGACTTGTGTGACATGGGCAGATGCTACAAGAAGGTTTGCAATGCATATCAGATAGCCAAGCAACTGCTAAAGAAAGTTGCTGAACAACACTCATAATTAAGAGACAAGCAGCAAAATAAACATTATATTAGTCAGAGCTGCTGTGCCACGTGTTAACTGATAATTTATATTTTTCTTATTTTGAGAAAAAGACTGGAGTAATGGACAATACTTAAAATGGAGGAATATAATCTCTGTTCAAACAAATTCACTGATGGAATTCTATTTCAAATGTAGTACAAAAAAGAAAAAAAAAAGAAAAAAGAAAAAACAAAACCAAAAGAAACCAACTCTATGATAATCAAGCTTTCCCTGTGCAATTTTCATTTTAGCCATCAGCAAGCAGAGTCTTCTTCAGGCTTCAGCACGGTTCCTGGTGGTATCAGCATAATCTATTTTTGCTTGAAGAAAGAATGGAAAGAATATAGTTCACTAAAGTTTCAGAGGCTCCTGCAACAAATACATTCATACACACATTCGCATTTAGGTGAAGGATCCAATGTGAATACATTACTTATGTGCACAAAAAACAAGTACTTTTACATTATTCCCGAGTTGTGTATGTATCGTTTTCCTTGGAAATATGCAAATACCAACTATGCAAATCCATCACTTTTCTGCATTTATCTTCAGTACATCCCACCCATTTCTCAAACTGTAGACAATTTGATGTTTGCTGTAAAATACAAAATGATTCTGGGAGATTTCTAAAGCATATCAGGCCACAGGGAATTCCAGTAATTTGTTGCACCCATGAACTGATATTCAATAGGCTTTCCTAGTTCACTAGTGACACTTTTGCTATTTGCTGTATGTTAAAATAATTTAGTAATGAATAATTTCATAATTTGATTATGAAAAAATAGATAGCGGATCAGTAAGAGAAGAAAAATAGTATGTTGCCTTGTAACAGCTGAAGAAAAGTAGTGTTTGTTTCAGGCTGACAACTGGTCTTGATGGGGCCGGGCTGTCTTTGGTGAAGAGAAGATTATGTGACGTGGAAAAAGCGAAGTATACTCCAGCCATTCAAAGTGGTTTATAACACCATTGTAACAACATCATCAGCCATCATTATAGACACGATAAATGACTATTTTAGAAAATAGAATCAACATTTTGTCTGCTTGTTCTTCCAAAATGGGTTGACTTCCTTTTCCTACTTACAAGGTTAGACCAACCTTAAATAATATTGCAGTCAGTGGACAACATTGCCAGCTATGTGTCAGAAATGGCTAGTAAGAAAGAAAAGATTTCCATATGTGCTTATATCAGAGAACTCATCAAAAAATGGCTGTGAAAAAGCTGAAACATTTCTGGGTGAGAAGGAACTGGTCACCAGAAGCTTTGCCAGCAAGACTGCTGTCATTTATTCACACTTTCTTTCATACAGATCACAGTCTTCCTCCTCCACCTCCTCTTCTTCAGGGCAATAACTCTTGGATGGGCTCCCAGATTGAACATCAGGGAAAGAAAAAGGACCAAATGTCTAAAGAAATCCTTAGGGTTTTGACCAAACATTAAGAAAAACAAATATTTTCTGTTTAGAGACTGACTTCTTGCTAAATCTTGTTACCAAACGAAGAAAATAAAATGATTGTGTTTAAATTTCTTAGTTTGTTTCTCTTTCCTTTTCTTTTCCTTGTGTCCATAAATTTATCAAACTGTTCTATGATAAAATAAACATTTCAAGAGAATTTGCATTTAAATGCAGAGGAATGAATATAGTACCAAAAAAATGCAGATGTTCAGGAAAGGTAGAGAGAAGATGGGTGAGTAAAGGTCAGTATTTATCAGTCACTTTTCCAAAACCCAGTTTTTTTCCACTACACGTAGAAAAAAATTATGACACCAATAGTAAAGGTAGATTGAAACAAAAGGGAGGGAGGAGAGACAACCTGGATATGCCCCTACTTAGGGTCATTGTTTAGAGGGCAATCTGGGAAGTAGGTGAACGGTTGGACTAGATGATCTTAGAAGTCTTTTTGAGACTTAATGATTCTGTGATTCTATGATATGAGGCAGATGAATAAAGCAACAGCAATATATATGATATGAACATTTGGCAGATGAAATTAATTGAAGAGTCAAAAAATTCAAAAGCAATTACCAATTGATTAAAACGGCCAATAAAGCTGAAATCGATAAAATCTAGAATTGCTCACTGATACCAAGCTGACCAGGGCTTGCTTGCTGGACCAAAGTCAACCAGGTACACCCCACATCTTCAAATGTGAAGAACAATAAAGATTCTCCCTGAATGACCCAAAAAATGGATAAGCCTCTGACTGGTAAGGAAATGAATGTGGCATTACTGAAGTCAGACTCAGATGGAAAATGTGGCATTAATCTTAAGCATATGGCATGAATGATAAACCACTGGAAAAAACATACTGAGAGAAGAGGTGGATTTACCATCTGTTGATACTCTCAAAAATAAGATTTCATATCTTTCTGGAAAATAAATATTTTATACAAGCACATGTTACTGAGCTCAAAACAAAAGCAGCCACAGGAAACTTTGTGAAAATATACGTCATCAGAAAAACTGAACTAATGGTCTCCCTGTCTTATAAATCTGAAAAGTTTTCCCAGGAACAACTTCAGATTATCAAATGGCAGAGGAAAAATAAACCATTGATACTAAAATTCAGTGATACAAACTAGACCTTGTTTATGTATCCATGTTTATATGTTTAAATAAAAGATAAATCACAACCAAAAAATTGAAAACCATATTTGAAGTTCTGTGCAAACGCAAAAAAATGTTCTGTGCTGTCATGATCTCTGCAGCAAAATGACTGTGATTCTGTCAATTAGGAGGTGATACTGCAAATTATGAAGTGACAGATTAAAATGAAGTAGTTAATATATCCAAATCATATTCTTGCATATTTCTGCTTGGATTAGGATTTAGTTTCTGATAGTTTGTATCCTTTGCTAATTAAAATCAAATATTCACAGATGGAAAGCTTCTTTATACACTTGACCTGTGTTACAGTAGTTGAAATCAAGACTAACCCATAGCAGCTCCTAGTTGAAATCTGTTTTCCCTTTGTCACAGAATGCTACAACTACTGTAACAACTCATGGCAGCAAACTGTCATCCTTCAAAAATAATACAGACTTTTCTCCCCAGTCACTATATTAAAAGAAACTTTTCAGGAAGCTAAACCGGGAGACAAAAACCAAGGTAAAAAAAAAAAAAAAGAAACTCAAGTTATACTCAACATCCCTCAAAGCCACCACAGTCTCAATAGACTGGATAAATTTTATCAGAGGTAGAAACCTACATTAGAAATGTTTGTGTTTGAGCTTGACACCCTACTCCATTTGAAGACAGGAGAATTAAATAAACATTTCTTGGATGTGATTTTTTTTCTGGTTTTAGTCATTGTCTGAAATAGTGCAGATTAAAGTACATTTAATTTAGACAAAGAGAAGCATGGACTTCCAAAATAAGGTGAGATTAATCCCACTTTAGCTCTTTCTGGAACAGAAGAGATCTGGAATATTTCAGAAGTTTTCTAACTATCTTGTATAAATGTAGAAACATGACCTATTTCTGTGTGACACTGCATCTTTCACTTGGGTTGACTAACCTGGAGAATTCACTTGGGTTAAAGCACTGACAAAAGATCTTTAGAGTTTTAACTTCAGTAAATATCTTGAGTTGCTGCCTAGATTTACTAGAAAGTTTTGACAGGATGCAACTGCCTGGGTGAAAAGATAGTTTACCTTGGGGGAATCAAGACATTGCAGAAATGGGAGATACACACAACCCTGCAGATAAAAGTCAAGGATACCTCACTGCATTCTGAATGGCTATGAAATGAATCATAAATTCTGGTTGCCTCTTTAGCTTCAGTCATTTTGGTTAAAGCAACCAAAATCAGCACCTTACTTTGTTTTGTTTTTAGACTCAGAATTACTGAATCATAGTATGTTTTGTATTGAAAGGCATATTAAGATCATCTAGTTCCATACCCCATGATATAGACAGGCATATGTTCCATCAGACCTGGTTGCTCAAAGCCCCATCCAACTGGACTTGAGCTCTTCCAGGTATGGGACATTCACAGCTTCCCTGAACAACCTGTTTCATACTGTTAGTATTATCTAGGACTCTGAAATAAGTAATCAAACATCATCACAGCACTGGTGGGTAAGGATGCTCACTCCAGTTCATTCAACTAAAAGCTTTATACTTCACTCAATTTGCTCTACTGTCATGTCCTGTCTTTACAGCAGGGGATATGGAAAACATTTTCAATGTCCATCATTATACTACTACGTAATATTTTTTCCATATATTTGTCATACACATATATATTATAAAACAAAACAAAACAAGTCTCCTCTGTATTTCTGTCTATTTCTGTGTAAGTTCTGACTTAGGCAGACCTGCCTAATCTAATCCAGTCTAATATGTAAATGACTATTTCATGTTACACCAATTTTTATTCTTGTTTATTGTGAAATCTCAACATTTACAAATTTTGTACATAGAACATTTATTTTATATTAAATTTAATTAATAGGAACTATTCACAGTCATTTGAAATGCACTCCACGTTGATTGAAATAATTAGTGTAGGGCTACTCAATATTTACTTAAGATATGAATCTAGAGGGATTTGATAAAATTAATTAGCAGGAACTAATTACAGTTAGGATATGAGTTAGGGTTTAATAAATATAATTACAGAGTACAAATGATGGATTCTTAATTAATAGATACTAGTTGCCAAACATTGAAGAGAGATTATCATATTTTAGTGCAGGACATGCTATTCAGTACACCTTCAGTTGCAGTGGAAATAGTCACATTTAAAGTGTTCAGAAAGAGGATAGTGAGGGAGTTAAAAACAGATATGCTAGTTTGGTTCAATTTTGTACTGAAAGCATCAGGTGAATTAAGAAAAATCTGCCTTTTAAAAATGAGTATATTTCTGCTTGTAGTATATTGACATATGGCACAATGGCTACAGGACAGCATTTTAGAGGTGTTTAGGCATATAATAATGGCATAGGTTCCTGATGGGATTTTCATTATTAGTCAGCTGTTTTTGAATATTAAGCTTGGCAGCTGTTCTCTTTTTTAATGTGCCTAACTTCCTCTAAAACATAGCCTGCATTTTGTCTATACTCTTAACCTAGCTAAAAATGAAAATAATAACATTCCCCCTCCTTAGAAGGGTGTTGTGGGTATAATTTCTTCAAAGACTGTACAGTAATCGACTGCTGTAGTATTAGAGGCTATATAAATATTATGATAAATTGATAGAGGAATTGCTCTCTATTTTGAGGCAGAAAGCTGGCAACGTTTTAAATAAACTTTCTGCTGTTGGATTCTCCATCCAGTTAGGGTTCATTGAATCCTAAAGCTTCTTAACATGTGTCTACACAGCAATCAAGAATCACGACTGGCATATCTTAGAAAATTATTTGACCGGCATGCTAGTACACTGTAGGAAGGATGAAAGAACATATAATTCTACTGTTCAAAATATGAAGACCGAGCTCATAAAAATCACAGCTACTGATTAACTAGTGAGGGAAGATGCTGAGTTTCATTTGAATGAGGAGATCCAAATGAATGATCCTTAGTAGATTTCCAGCATTCACCTTACCCTGAAATATTGCTGGAGTAAGTAGACGTGACTACATGCTCTCAAGAGACTCCTTCCAACTTAAATTATGTTGCAATTCTGTGAACAGCTCTTACCTATTACAGCCATAAGCGCAGCTGCATCTATTCCTCGGACAGACAGTACATAGATTTCAGGCATCATTCTTTCCCCCTCTTCTCCACCCCCAGTTTACTATTTCAGAAGGCAACCGGGTACCTTATGTGTCAGAGATGCTAGTTACTCCTGTATATTTGGGATCTAATCTAAAAAATACTATGACTTAAGCCAAGAAGTAAGATCTTAACTTCTAGGAAGGCTCCCAGCTTCTTATAGAAATATTTGGTTTGGTTGGAACAGGTTTCAAATACCATATTTTATTGATATAAATGTAGTTCTAGCAGCTTGGTATTACTCTGCTGCCACGAGCTGAATATCCAACTGGTTCAGAAATGCAAAGGAACACCTTCCTCACAGCAGCTCATTGAACCAGGAGATCATCTTTTGCCAAGAATCCCGTAGTGAGAGTCATTCAAGAAAAGAATGAGATCAGACCAGAAAAGGAAATGTATTGAACCATATCACCTAGGCATTGTTCACAAATCAAGTCATCTCATACTTTCTGTTTAAAAGTTATTCATTTATATGACTCTATTAGCTAGATTTTATTTTCTTTACCATTCTTATAATTATCACTACAAAGAGTGAAGTCTTTAAAACTAGCTTATTGTAAAAATCCTTCATTTCTCCTCAAAAAAATTCAGTGTAAAATTACAAGAATGACATCAACATTTTATACTCACTATAAGCATTAAATACTAAGTCCACTCATTTTATTTATAGATGCTTCAATATTATTATTATTTGTAACAATAAAAAGAAAGTGAAACAATATCCTCCATTTATCAGCACCTTAATGCATGACTACTGGTTTCTTACCACAGCCAAAGTTCCTAAAATTTCTCTAAAGACTCAATTATAAGACATTGACAAGCAAAAGTAAGATGTATTTTCCTCTTTCAAAACAGTATCTGACTCTTAAATGAGAACCAACATGATCTATAGTCCCTCAGATAAATGTGCTTAGACTGACAGGAAGCTGCTCCTCCAGCAACAACTGTGGGAAAACGCAGTAAGCAAACCCTTAGCCAAGTCCTAATTTATACATTCAGAAATTGCTTATTCTGGGGCAACAGCTTAGATTTCAACCCATAAACTAGTGCGGACCATAAACCCACGGACCCGCGCCTCGGGAAAGGGAAAAGGGAAAAGGGAGATGGGCCTAGAAACAAAACAGCGGTAACAATCTGAGGAGGAAAGCTAATTTACTAAATAAGATATCGGAAAGCAAAATAACACAATATAATACAATACAATTGGAATTAAAGCTAGTAAATCAAATAAAATGAGCAAGAGAGAGTGTCTGATAAACCGAAGGATTAGAGGCTATTTCCCCCACCCCTCCCCCTTTCTTTTTCCCTTCTTAATTATAATTCTTATAATACCCAACATTTAATTTTAAATTTTTTTGTTCTTTTAATTGAACGGTTACAACAGCAAGGGAAAGAGTGGTATCCTTCATATGTTTGTGCTGAAATGAATTTTAAATAGATAAAGATAGGCTGTGAACAGCTGCCAAACCATGACTATGAACTGCAGCTCTTCCTCTGCACACTTTCCCTTCTACAGTCTACCTTGAAGACAACAGAAACAGACTTTCATGCAATTTCTACCTTGCTCCTTCACTCTAAGCTGTACTGACAGACACATCACTGCAAGTTTGTCTCTTTACCCAACAGTAGTACACACTTTAAAGGAAACCTCTCAAGTCTGAAGAGTGAAACTGCCTTCTCCACCCACTTGTCTATTTTCTCCTGTCATTATCACACCATTGTTTATTGTTTTTTGGAATTGCTTCAACATAGTGATCTCACACCTAAGTGTATAGCAAAAAGACACTGTCACAGAGGGACAAACTTGTCAGATACCACATGGTTCATCTGTTTAGGTGAAATCTTGGTAGTCTGCATGCAGTACTCCGCTCTGTGGATCATACATATTCACTTGTGCAAAATTCACAGCATGTTCAAGCCAAATGCTGAAGTATTCAGTTGAAAACCAGGTCAGCCAGAAATGCAGGCAAGGAAAGCAAGCGTAACTCAGTGATTAAGGACTCAAGACCTCCTAGTTTGTGTTATTTACTTTCATTTATAACCACTTTTCATTTATAAGCACTAGTATTTTAGATCATTTAATGTTGCTATGCAGGGTTGTAACCTAACCAGAAGAATAAATTTATGAAAATTCTGCATCATAAACTCAAAAAAGATGATCCTATTGGAATTAATTATATTCTGTTTCTGAAAGAATTCATCCCATAGAATGATAGTGTCACCACCCAAATTCCAATTAGGAATCTCGTAAGTGGTGCAGTCTCAGTTTAGCAACAGAGATAAGAACCTACAGAGTAAAGTAAGGGCTGTTGCCCACATCATCCTTGACCTTATACTGGGAACTGACCTGCTTGGAAAGAGGACTTGTGAACTTCTTCAAATAGGAGATCCTGCCACTCCAGTTCACCAAGATGAGAGGATCAGAGTGATCCTGTACCTCAGCTACTTCTTAGAAAATATATCTCTGGGACTACTGCAAGTTAAGAAGATTTGAACTGATGTCAACGTTGTCTCCATTGTTACTTAGGAAAGGCCCATTCTGCAACATTACATGTCATGTCCATGTTTCTGAACTAGTTAAAAAATGAACGTAGTTTCTGATAGGGGTAGCTGCTTTATCTAATTTGTCATCTGTTCTGAACATGCCTCCATTTCTAACAAAAAAAACTTGTCTTTGACTACATTCTGTTCCATACTTCTAAGCCCAGGAGTGAATTTGCAGCTACTACTTCCACAATCCTCTCCATGCATTTGCTGTCACAAACCCACACTGATCACCAGTTGCCTGAAATTTTATGTCAACTATTGATGAAGACATCAAATCCTCCTGTCTATAACACTGTCACATCTTTACAAGTTTACTGCTAAACTGGTCATATCCACATTGAGATTAAAAGCTTAGTGGGAATGGACATTTCATCTAGAAAATAAGGATGGTCAAAGTTACAGTCAAAAGTCTGTCCCCTGCTTGGCAGTAGAGCAGACTAGGATGCTTAAGGTGTAGCCACAAAAAGGATGTGAAAAACTCTTTCCCATTTTTTCATGACCAGCTATCTATTTCTTACTATGCTGATTAAATGTGGTTCTTTGTGTAAACCAGGAACAGAGTTTGAATTCATCCATGTGAAATGGTAGAAAGTTATAATAATTGCACTCTTATTCTAAATCAGAATTTCCTTACAAGTTACTAAAGTCATAAAAGCAACTTTATGTAGGATTTTAAATCCTAATTAATCAGATCACAGTCTTTGACTACGATGAGATAATACAAATGTGTACCAAGGAAAATTAGCTGCCTTTGCCTGAATCCTGGCCTCTTAATAAAAGCAGCTGGCACTAAATATTTTTAGAGATAGGGAGTTTGCTGAGTAGCCCCCTTCTATGCAGCTGTTTCTGTTTCATCATTGAAAAGCTGATCCTGCTCTTAGCTACAGATCACTGATATATTGTAATCATCCAATACCAAGAAGAACCCACCTTATTTGTCTCACTGTGTACCTTGAAAATTCAATCAGAGACAAAGAACTTCTCCCTCTCTATAACAAAGACATTTCTAGAAGTACCTACATACCACTTTTGTTGCCTTTTATTTTTTGTATTTGGTAAGGAAGCATTCACATTTAAAAGGACAGGAAATACATTTTCTTAGTCTAAGAGTAAGAAAAATAAATACTTTTCTGGCGCAAGAGCACCAAACCCTCTGGCTTTTGCACAATGCACAGAGTCTCTTCTACTGTTCAAGTAACTAAACTATTCTGAATTTGCTGTTTTAATCCTTGAACTCTTGAGAATGAGAGGCCCTTGCCTCTCTTATGAAGATCTCTTTTCTTTTTCCTCTCCCTGTAATATGATATACTAGAAAATGTAATTAATATCTCTAGCTAACTGTCCCTTATGTTAGGGAAAATTCTTTGTGCGTAGATGCATTTAAAAACTTTAGGATGGCTTTCTTGGTCTCTGTCAAAATCTTCTCAATACAATGCTTTTATTTACAATAGCAGTTGGAAACAAAAGCAGTTCTATTTCTGAATTCTTCAGATTTTGTTTTAAATGTTCTACTCATAAGAGGCATTGTGTTTTCATGAAGTCCTTTGATTTCATAAGGAAAGTCTTTTTTCTGATATTTCTATAGGGAAACAAAATTTATGATATTCAAATCATGCTTCAGTATGGAAAATCCTCAGGACAGCTGAAGTCAGCGACAGAGGCTGCAGCTGGAATGAATAGAGAATCCTCAGATAGACCTGGGTAACCAAGGATGTCAAAAGGACTCTCCAATTTATTGTAATATTTTTAGTAATTGTCTTTTTTTTTTTCTTCACATTCTCAATTCCTGTAAAAACAACCTGTGGAAAATCTCACCTTCCTTTCTACTGTGTGCATCTGTGTGTTAAGTTTCTCTTCTCTAGCTGCAGAGAGGCTTGCAAGTGTGACAGGAGTATGCAGTGCAGATGTTGGACAAAAGGATAAGTAATAAGATGCTTGATTTTACAATATGATTCCGAAGTTCTGGATTCACATTTCCTGGATGATATGGTTGCCAGTATTGTACTTTCATTTGTATTTTAATACCAACCTTATCAATACAGCGCTTCAGTTGGTATTCTGCTCAAAAGCAATAAGTAAATTATTATGGCTATGAGCACATATTGAAGTTATTTACTCACAAGACTTTTGGGCCTAGTATATGGGGAAAATATAAAAATGGGGCAATAGTTGTTTGACTTGTCTATTAAAGGCCTCAGGTAAACATAATACATCAGGAAAACACATACCTAAATGAAGCAACAAGACATCATATGCAGTAAGTCTATCTTAGTTTTCATTTTGCAGTTATCTTCATTATCACTATACTGCTACAACAGAACTGCAGACACTCAGTGTAAAAGACGAAATCTCAGATCTCATTTAGTGCTCAAGAACAGGTACGTTTTTCATACATCAAGCCATTCTACTGAATTGTGAGTAGCAAGACCAGCAGCAAGACCAGCATGTAGCTTACACATCTGAGGTGAGATTCTCACTAACACAATAAATTCTGATGTCTACCTCTGTATGACAGGCTCAGTTCTACAGCCTAATTATGGGCATATACTGCCTTTTACAAGCAGTCTAGTTCATTTGAGACACCCACAAATGGTCAGGTACGTCTGACAGAGAACATGCTGGGGGAGATCTGTATCCTTTTGAAGCAGCAGTTGGCTGCCATAAGATACAACAGTGCATCTCAAATAGTACTAGACACCTACATTTAGGAAACTGAATCAAGCTATCTTTATATAAGATGCCATTATTGCTAATGGAGAAGTAATCAATGTGATCTATAAGGACCAGAGAGCTGAAGAGACTCTATGGTCTGTATTGACTAGTTCTTCATTGATTGTACTAGGATCATAAACACCTACTGTAACAGTGGACATCTATACTAGACAATGAAATTTAGATTTTTTAATCTTAAACTGAATCAACACCAGCAAATCTTCATTTATTTTAAAGAGTAGGAGTAGAAACAAATGTTTCCAGAAAGTTGGAAGCAATTTCAAATTAAGTAGTCAATAAGAATATGTCACTGTGCAGTGAGAATGTGATTAGATTTTTAGCAGAATTTAATGAAAGTAGGGAAGAACATAAGAACAGTCTCACTTGGCTGGGTCCAAAGTCCATACAGTTCAATATCCTGTCTCCCACAGCTGGCATAAGGACATAGTAAGGGAAATATAAGAACAGTGTAAAACTATTTTTACCAGAATGCTCAGTATTATTACAGTCACTACTCCATTTTAAATATGTATAATTATTAATAATATAAATACAAGACATGGGTATGAGCTTTCATCAGTTACCAGTCACATCTTTTAGAGGAGTCCCATTTCCCAACTGACTACCACCAGAGAATTTCAAAATGATACATGTTTTTATAGGAGTTGATATTTTTCACCTTTTTTTTTTAAGTTATATGAAAATAATATATTATGATTTACAAAATATATATTAGAAAATCCATCCTAAATACCCCTAATTTGATTAGAAATAAGGAATTGTGATTATGGAATACAGCTTGAGTTTTGTCCTGTCAGTTCCTTCCCAGGACCATGCTAATCTGCAAAATCAATCACTTATTTTAAAATATCTTCTTTCCCTCCCTCCTCTTCTCCTTCCTTTATGTTGAAAACTTTCAGAAAACAGTCTTGTCACATATTGACAGTGACGAGACGGGAAGCTGACCTATTCACCTCAATGAGCTGAGGACTTCAGAGACTAACTGCAATCAGTGAAGCCTGATCAAGTTATGGGAGGGATTATGTGTCTGTGCCTGTGGCAGCAGGGGCTGGAACTGATGATCAAAAAAGACTTTCCTGTCCTGCATTCTTATTTCTGTGAAATATATTTGATCAATGGACCTTTTCTACATTATTTTTTTTCTTTTTTAATTGTCTCTTTTTTGAGCAGAAAAGTATAGGGCAGACAAAAAGTCCTGCTTCATAAGCCATTTATAGGTGCAAACTTAAAAGCCGAGTGAAAGAAGAGATTAAAACGGGACAGACAAAATATTGTTTTTTTAGTTATTCTACAGCTACACTAGTAAAACAACGTGCTTCCAGCACTGAAGCATCATAGAATGATTCATTTCCATGCTATAAACTCTCTTAGCCTACCAAACACCACAACCACTTTAAAGTACGTAAAGCTAATTGTCCCTGTGCCACACTGACTCTTGCACTGTGCCTCAGCACTGTTAAGGGAAATATTGATTGCCCAAACTGAGATGTGTCAGATACTACTGTCGTCTTTTAATAACATAGAAAATGAAATTCCAAGCCCAGACCCTTAGCCACAGGCCACGTTGGCCATACAGTCTGTGTACTCTATGCAAACAGAGATACATCCAAATGTGTCCTAGTCAACTAATACACCTATCAAAGTTCAGCACAGTCTTGACTGTTGATGAAGCACAATATCAGATAAGATCTTTCCCATAGAACCTAGATCCTTGTTGCTAGGTGGTTTTCTACTAGAGACTGTGCAACAGTGGTCATGTAAATTTCACAGCCAACTCAATCATATTTATGTGAATGGCAATTAACATGTCCATGTAGACAAAGACACAATACATCATTTTTTTTTCTTTATATTATTTTGTCTTTTTTCTGTTGTAAAACAAATGACAATAAAACAGCTGCTGGGGAACATTTACATGGACACTGAAACTGATTTCAGTGTTTGAAATATTTTTGTGATTTTAAATGTAACGTCTTAAAATAACACTGACAAAGCTTTATTCTGCATTGATTATATTGCTAAACTAAACTCTTCATTATGTGAATTCTGAATGCTCACAAGAATCAATCATAATTACACATGGCCCAATACAGCTGAAATCAAAACAGTGGATCGATTAATGCTATAAAGTGCATTGCACCTAGAAACTTCTGTGAGGCAATCAACCAAAAATTAGATCTGTATATTATTAGCATTTTAGTTATTTAACTATTAAGTAATGTTAAGCACATCTCCAGAGGTCCCCTTCACACAAGTTCACATCAGCATCAGATTAAGTGATTTCAGACTTACATGCCCCCTGATTCCAAGGAATTATAATCGAAACCACAAGGCCAACTTGTCTTTTCATTAAAATTTAAAAATAAAGTCTGTACATTTTAATCTACTAAACCATACTCTTTCCATTCTGAGTTTTAATTCCACGTAAAATTAATAGTGAAAAAACTTATGGTGGACAAATTTTGTAAATGTAAAGGAATGATTCTACTTTATTTCACTCATTAGTATGCAGTTTGGAAGTAAGGGAATCAAAACTCTAACAGAAGTGACATGAGTATTTAGAAGAACATATAAATTTAAAATAAATAGAATAAAAAAATTGTTCAGGATTTTATTGAAAAAATAAAGATTCAGGTTTGTCTAAAATCTATCAGCAATAGAACAAACAATATTGTGATTTTGCACCTTTAGTGTATTTCCTACCCATCTATGATTTCTTAGAGAAGCTGCCTGAATTCTCAGTCCTAAATCCTAACACAGACAAAGGCAGCAAGTGCTGTGTGACTTGAAGTAGCTGTGATCAGCTGCTGAGTTAACCACGTGCCTGGTATTACAATATTACAACACTCAAAAAAAGAAACAACAAAAAACAGTGTTACAGATAAACTAGGGAAGAAATTGCGGAAAGATTAAGGTCTCCAATTTTATTTCATCCTGGAGATGGACCCAGGTGCAGAGCCTACTGACTCTTTGCCAATAATTGAACAATTCAAAAACACACATTATGTACAATTCTGCCCAATTCCTCATCCATCAGGTGTGCTCAGAGGGATATTTATCCCATTCTGGTGAGCTATTCATTTCTCCCATACTGCTCTGTAGACTATTTATATTGGGTCACTTTTCTTCCTTCTTCCACAAGAGTTCTTTTACTTTTTTCAGATTCTTTGTTCTGTGTAGTTCTGAGTTACCTGTAAATGTTTCAGTGATGACAGTCCGTAATCTCAAGTAGAAGAAAGTTACATGTAGGATTCTTTTTCATTCTATTTTAAGGTGTTGGTGTTCCACAAGACTCCATGTAGTGGTTTGGGATCACTTCTGTCATGCTGACTGCAAAACTGTGCAAACCATACACAACACTCTAGTGGCAAACACCCCTCCTAGGTGTTAAAGGTAGAAACAGAGAGTGAAATGTGTTTCCTCAGCTCTCACCCATCATGTGAAGAAATGAAATAATTTTAATTAATCTGTAGAGTTTTTCTTTCCTTTTTCCTCTGATGAAACACTGAAGTCACTCCATTTTGGTGTCAGATTTGTGACATACAGACCTGTCTTCAAGCAATGAAGCTAAAGCCAATATCTCATTTCACACAAGCTACTGAGTAGTCATCACATGGTAATGCTTTTCAGTCACTATGCAATGGCTGTAAGCTTTCATCTATAAATTCTTTTTCAGTTGCTCGTTTCTGTCAAGCTGGTCTAATCTACTTACACCTGGCACATTAATTCTTATCTTTTCCCTGCAACATTGTAATTATATGTTATTTCCAGCAATAATTAATTCTCTCTCAGTAAGGCTTTTTATAGCTTATAAGTCAAAGTGGGCTGCACCATACTAAATAATTAATTCAGACTGTGTTTTATGTCATGACATACACACAGCCCCCGGGTGTAATTGTTACAGAATTCTTTTAAGGAGAAAGTCCTTCGCTCCCAGGGGTTGTACAGACTAAAAAGTACAAATTATAATGGTTATTTCTATCAGACCAATAGTAGGTGTGTTCATTCATTTCTACCAATAAACTATTTATGGCAGCTATTTCCAGAAGATACTGTTACTGAGTTAACCTAGGAGAACATGCAGTTGCAGATCATATTTATGACTCCACATTGTAGGTAAATCCCTTCAGAGAAGCCTGCAACAGATCACATACCTTTCTACAATTGCATGTAACTCTTGTACACAATTACGGGACATTCATGTGCCACAAAAAAAATAAAAGAAAAAAGATATGAAATTGTGGCTATGAGGTAGCAACAAACGGTTCATAGAAAACTCAGTTATTAAGCAAAAGTTGTTACCCAGATATAGTTTCTAACTAGAAGAGGAGAAGAAGGAGAAGGAGAAGGAGAAGGAGAAGGAGAGCACAAATAGAATAACTATGAATACTAAAAATGTCCTATAAAAATGCAAACAATTTAACAACTGAACTAACACCACATTCTTATCAGCAGAGGGCTACCAGCTGGAGAAGGTAGAAAAGGATCAGTGTACAGCATTGTATCAAAAATAAAAAATAAAAAAAATAAAAAAAAAAAGAAGAAGAAGAATTGCAGTCTAAATGAATAGCTAATTTTCAAATATATATACATCCTATCCAAAGACATAAACAGCCTAGGCAAAATAAATATTGAACAAATTGACCCTAATACTCTTTTCCTTTAGGCAATATCTAATCCTACAGATCTGTCCTATTTTCTGATTCTAGTTATGCTTGATTGAAAATCTTGAGAGGATCACAACAGGACTGGAAGACCAAGTTTTCTCTGCGGGATAATTGGACAACATGCAGTCATCCTTCCTTTTTGTATGAAAAAGAAAAATGTTTTTTTTAGACTCATTGAGTAATCGACAGATACGATCTGTAAAGATAATCAATGGAATAGATTGCCCAGAGAACTTATGGGGTCTCCTCCTTGAAGACCTTCCAAAGAAGGGTAAGGTATACAAGGATATGGTAGTGGGCACCCTGCTTTGCACATCCCTGCTTGAGTAGAGGGTTGGATCAGATGGCCTCCACAGGTCCCTTCCAACCTTAACCATTTTGTGATTCTGTGAATCAGAATGTTGTAAGCTCTCCATACAATAACATTTAAATTACCTTTCAGCAATGGTTGCACTCACCTGTGTTTATGGCATGTACTTTCTAATTGTTTGAGGATTCAAACTAAGTGTTTTAGTTGCAGCCCCTTTGAAGGTGGAAAAGGATCGTACACTGTCCATCCCAAATCTCTGCTCTATAGATAGTGACTGTCAGCTGGTGATAGTGGCTGAAGCTTGAACCTCAGGAATGAAAAGGGACTGGGGGACTGGCTTTCCTTTATTTCTCCAGAGAGGACAGAGGTAGAGCACTATCTACTGGTACAGACCAGAACTATTGTATCTCTGGACCACAGTACATCCACTACTGTCCTGACAGTAAAATATAAAATGTAAAGCAGGATAAGATTGTTTCAGAATGCTTCAAAATATCTGCAACAGATTCGACTCTCATTAAATGTGGAGGAAATCAGCCAGTGGAAGTATGGATTCTGCAGTAATGAGACAAGGGAAGAAATGCTCAGTGAATGCAATCAATCATAATGGCAGATTATCTTTAGGCTCCCTCCCAGGGAAAATATCTTGACTTCTCAAACTTCATAAGGCAGCATCCTGTCCTGGAGTTATCAAGGCAAGGTGATCCTTTGCTATTCATATTTGCCACATAAAGTTCCATCCATCAGGTAATTCTGAAAACTGTGAGCAGGTTAACAGACTGACAATTAACAATAACCTTCAGCAATATGACTGCAAGGAGGCCTACAGCAGTCCTGGAAACCCAAAATATGCAAAGCAGTATTTCTTTTTTCTTTAAAGATATGTTAGTTGGGCAAGATTTAAGCATTAAGAAAATATCAAGCATTTCTGCAACATCTTGGTAAAGAAAACTGCATGACACTTTTTTCTGATGAGTCTGTCACAGAGCTTGTGTAAGAGACTATTATTTTATACCATTGCCACAAAGTTTGCTGATGAACATGTCTGAACATGTCCAAGCAAGTCCTGGGCAAGGGTTGCGAAATCCTTTGTCTAAGGGACAAGCAGACGGGCATGTCCTGGGGCAACGAGAGAGAGATAAGCTGCAGCCCAATGGCCGCTGAACACTCTTTTGTGTGGTACTCATCTCCGTGGGAAGACAGCCATCTCAGGAGCTGCTTGCCTGGCACGCTAGCACGGGATTTGTCACGTAGGCAAGTAAAATGGAGGATAAAAGAGGGATCGACCACCATGAGATTGTGGTGCTCTTCCATCGGAAACCTCATGAGCTGATCCCTGCTGCTGAACTCCCTCCTGGGCCTGCTGCCTGAGACATGCTGCTTTCTCCTGGACCTCGCCGCTCCTTCGAGGTGTTCTACCATCTGAACCCTCACGAGCTGATCGCTGTTCGCTGCTTCCCGGAGAGGCCTTCTCTTAGGAGAGACCTCATGAGCTGATCATTGTTCGCTGCTGCCCCTCCCGGTGCTGACCCCGCGCCGTTTCTCCTGTGCTGACCCGGTGCCGCTTCTCCAGGACAACCGCTTGCTGCTCAAGGCTGCCCGTCACTGCTGCTGCTCTCCCCGCTTCTGCCACCCCTGCTCTTCTGCCTCGGACCATCAGAGCCGCTTGCAACCGGACCGCCCCTAGGATCCTGGCCGGTGACTTTCCCTGCGTTGCACAAATCCTTGCTTCTTTCCTATCTTTCCCATCACTCGCCTTCCCTTCCCCATCGCCCTTATTGGTAACAGTGTCCGGCTTCCTCCTCCCCATCTCCCTGGTTAATATTGGTAATAAACTGGTCGGACCAACATTTGAACCGTTGTTTCTTAATGTCTCGCCGGGTACACACATAATCTAAGAGCCTCGGCTCCCTCCTTTATATTGGAGCGTGACAGCTTGGTAGAGTTCTGCATTTGTGTCATCTTAGGAAAAAGGAAAAAAAAAACTGGAAGTTTTGTTCCTCCCTGTGTTGGACTTCTATTTTCCCAGCTGAGCTAAAATATGGCCAAGGAGGAGGAAAATCTTTGAACATAAAGGAAAGAACACACACTTTTCACCTTCCAAATGATGGGATTTTTAAGAACTGGCAGAAAGCCCAAACTATGACAGCTTCTTGTCTAAATATGAAAATTTCTTGACAGCTCCATTATGCATATTTTTGACATCCCACGAGGGTCTTGGAGCCTATAAAGAACACACTTGCTGTCTCCCCTCAGAGGAGGAAGGTAGGTGCAGCTTCTCAAAAAGATTGTATGAGAGCAAGCTTAATTTCCGTGCATTTTGCAAAATGTCTTACAAGGCCATTAGTGCTGTTATTGTTGTTTGTTCATTGTGTTATTTATACTATGGCATCTGGCCACATTAAAAGCATTAAAATAAAATATCTGTCCATAAGGTGGCTATAATTGTCATCTTCCTGGTAACCACCTCTGCTCATCACACAGGAAGAGGATAGCTGCTGCATTTAACTTGGCCCTGCTGATTTGAGGGGACAGGTTGAGACTCATATCACTTTCTGAAAAAACAATAAACCTCTTCTATAGCCAGCACCCAGAAATGAAATCCTGGAAATGCCATGTGTTCAGTAAAATGTTAAAGCTGTGTAGTCCCAACAAATACCAAAATACACTGGATGAGCTTTGTTCTGATGATGGCAAAAAACAGCCTTTTGAGGCACAGATATATATGACATAAACCGTGCATAGGAGAGGGCTGAGTATTTACTACTCATACTGACACTGAGAAAACATGAAGGTCATGAACACCAGTAATTGTAATTTGAAGGAAATTTATATGACTTATTAGATACTCAGGATGTTTTAAAGATTCCCAAGCAAATCTGAAAAAAAAAATGCTGCTGTAAGTAAAGCACTATTAAAATTCCTATATACAGGTGGTCAAAATAAGGTTTATCTGGAAATGATATCACAAGTATTTACTAATTTTTATGGCTCACCCTCAAAACCCACATTTTTGCTATCATAAGACTATCAGCTTTTGCTGTTTTACATATTTAAAAGTAAAACTGACCTTGTTTGAAATACATTTTCAAGGTCCTGCCTTCTGATCTAAAAATAAAATAGAGAAATTTCATCTGCACTTGAAAAACACTGGCATGGAGATGAAATGCAATTTTCTTAAATGTCAAGATTTCCAAATTTGTTTCGGAAAACCTCACAGGTAGTTTTTGTTTCTGCCTTACCATAAATATCTGGTTTGTTAGTGATAAAGATCAGGAGAACTGAAGGTCATAAAATGCAATGATTTTCTGTTACTTAAAAAGCCTCCAAAGCAGAAAGAACTAAGGAACTCTGAAGAGTGAAGAATCTTCCACTTTTATAAGTGTTGCTTGACTTAGCCCTTACCTATGGTCATGGATACTGTCTTTTGAAATGAAATTCTCTAATTTTGTATCAATGTCAATAAAAATAAGTCTGCATCAGAAACGACGGGGAAGAGTTAAAATCATATATTTCCAATCAGTGTTACTCATCTGGCTAAATTCATTGCCTACATTGCAGATATTGATATTAATGATGCCAATATACTTCCTTCAGAGCTAATGGAGAGAAGTTGCCATATCTAGAGCTCATCCTAATTTAGGAAAGCAGATCAAATGAAGAAAGCTCTGGATGTGTCTGTTCTACTCTGTCAGCTGTAGGAGGAGTCTAGACAGCCACTTAGTTTGTAGACATCTGTTTTGTAGGTATGCAAGGTTAAGTGAAATAAATCTTACCTTTAAAAGGAATGTCTATCATTCCAGTATTTTCACTATCCTAATTAGGAACTAGAATAACTTTATTCACCATGCTTGAAACGGTCCATTTTATCTGCCATCATCTGGATTAGTCCTAAATTTTCAACATGACTGTTTACTGTTCATGTTTTTTCTGCATTGTTTCATTCTGCTTCCACAACTGATTTAACGGTTTTTCATGATGGCATAATGGTTGTATTTTGTGACTGTGATTATCTCAAAGAATACTCCTTGAAAATACTTAGTCTTTTCCTATATAATCCTTCAACAAGAAAACACAGGAAAAATTCTGTAGTAAATTTTTCATTGCATTAGAAATCATCATTTTGGATAAAATAGGGCAAAACCTGGATCTATAAATAATTTTGTTATGTGATCTTTACAGAAATGAAAATTATTTAAAGTTTTTCGTTCAAAACTCAACTGTGATTTCTGCAAAGAAAATAAGAATATATGCCTGTCTCTATCCATAAAATGTTTCCTCATATGGTTTTTACACTGCCCTCATTGCAAATGCAGGTGTCCAGTGTGCAGCAAATTTAAAAAAAAAAAAAAAAAATAGGAAGTGATGGAGAAAAGAGATGTGAAGACATGAAGTAGTGTAGAAGAAATGATGAAGGAAAGTAGAAGTGGTGAAGAAGATTAAATATTTAACCATCACACACTGAATGAAGAAGACATTTAACTGCATTCAGCAGTCAGGCTTGGGCACAAGTACTTTTCACAGCATTAGAAGAGACTTTGGTACAAGCCATCCAAAGTTGACTATGTTAATACATCATTTCAGGGACTTACCCTAATAAAGACAGTTTAAAAGTAGTTCAGGTACATCTATCAAAACTCCAGTCCTAGAGGCACTGACATCATGTGGATATTTCCCTAATAACACCTGATTTTCACTGCCTTCCAGCTGCAGGAGCAATAGAGAGCCCAAGAGGCAGACCAGCACACATTGTAGGCTGGGAGTGGAGATGTATTTGGAAATTCTGCCTGAGTTAATGGTGCCTTCTCCTGAATTGGTAATGCAGCTACCAGTCAAATGATATTATATAGTTGATATATACAGATGTGACATGCCGTTGTAACATACCGTCAGCCCAGGATATGGATGCTGTTTTCTGAAAATTGTGATTATAATAGCTCAAAACAAAAGGACTTTCTCTTTGGTTTTTTGGTTGTTTTTTTTTTTTTTCTTTTTTTCTTTTTAAAAGTTTTTAAACCCATTTACCAAGTGTCAGGGCCCATGAAATAGAATGATGTAGGGTGCTCGAGTTAAGATGCTGGAGCAGAAATACGAGAAAAACCTGGGTAATTTCCCATTACCTGCTAGTATCAGACACTTGAAATCTGGCTGCTCTGTTTGAATCACAATAAAGTCATTTTTTCCCCTGTGAGAAGCAACAGAATCTTAACCAGGTTCATTATTTCCATTTCTCTGCTTTTTTATTTTTGATATTATTAACCAGTGCATTACTGGCATCTGATGTTTCCTACCAATACAAAAGAAAAATAAATGAATTAGTAAGATTTTCTTTGCCAAATCTTAAAAAACCTTAAGACCTTTAAATCCTGCATCCTACTGGGTATGTTGTTTCTCTGTCTGTACTGGTGACTTCTATTATAGTTGCATTAATGGATGGGAATAGAAAGTTACACCAGGCTAGCTGGACGTCTTTTGCACAGAATAGCAATTAATTTAGGGTACTGTTTTCCCACTGCTGATCTTTGTCCTCTAGGGAGAGCACCTACTGCTGATTTTTATCCTCTACAGAGGACATCCATCTCCATAACAGATCACACTACTCATCTTCCTTTCTGCTGAGGTTCTCAAAATACAGAAATGCCTTGAGATGTACACCCCCCTGGACATTTTGAAGGCCTTCTCTTTGATAGCAAGAAGTTTCAGCCTCTCTTTAACAGCTGTACAATAATGGATAGGAAAGGAGCTTTCTTGCATGTGTCCATGCTGTATAGGTGTCTGTACTTTTCTATCTCTTGTCAAACAATTTTGGTCTCTGAAGAATACACTGACAGGAATGTATTATGTAGCCCTGAGAGTACAATGACCCGGAGCTCTTTTCATCTTATTCCTTGAAGTCTACATAAAAGAATACAAGGTTATCAAGACTGGAAGGGCAACAAGCCAGTCTGGACAGTTTGGTGAGATAGTTAAGAATGGAATATTTATAAGACTCGATCTTTCTTACACATTTATCTATAAATATGGAAGGATCCACATAAGCACCTCACTAGCTAAAAAAACCTGAGGGATATGGTGAAAAAGCAGGCTCAACTGTTTCATTTTCGTGAGTTCATGAATTCTTCACAAGATCTCCAGATTCATCATGTGAGATGCAAAGTGATCCTGCTCAAAGTTTTTCCAAATTATCATTCAGCTAGGGCACTGAAGGAAATTCTATCTGACTAAGGGGACTCTCTTGTGACTGCGTGTTTCCAGGGCTAGACGGTCACTGACAGATGTAAGAATTTGTTTCAACCTGACTGAATATTGTGATAAATATCCATGTCCTTCCAGGTGAGGCATCACATTTCTGATATCCATGTTCTTTCTTATTTTTTCTTTCTTTCTTTCTTTGACTGTATGTTTTTAATATAACTCATGATCTAAAGCAGTCTTTCCATTGATACCTATGACTTCTCTGCCATGTCATGAGACTTGAGGGCAAAGATCATTTTAGTTCTCAATGCATGATTGACTTATTCAATGGGATTTGTTTTATCTACTTCCAGACACCTTAAAGTGAGGTTAGTCACTTTTGACTCAATTTATTAGCACTTTCAGAGAATAAATGTCTAACATACCTATCATAGAATGAAATGTCTTGTTCAATGAAAGTGCATACCTCTAGTCACTAATATACAGAGAAGATCATAAGTGAAAATTTTTGGCATCTAAAACTCCTGTTTTTCCATACTGTTTATTCCCAGTTCTTCTATTCCTGTTTACTTTATATGACTTAGTGCTAATCACAGTGAACACAACAACACACAACACCACATTGTGTTTGGGTAAAAACTAGAAAAGGCACAATGAACAACTGCAGTCAATGAAAAGGGAGCACACACTCAAGGACCAGTGAAGAAAAACTGCTAGATTGTTGTCCTTGGTCTGAAACTCACCAAAATGGCTTAAGACTCTCTCCACTGAGCAGTTTGCAAACTAAAAGAGATGTTTGTGTACAGGGGTATGGGACTGAATATGGGATGATGGGGAAGAGAATTTTCGGATTGTACAGAAATCTTTGCTGGTTGCTTAAGGTGCTGCAGGAAGAGGTAAAATCTATTATGGAACACATAAGGGAAGAGCAAAAAAGTGGCAAGTGAAGGATCAAGGGACATAAGCAGGGGAAAATAAAGTGCAAATGGGAGATTTTTTTATATACAGTCTTACGACTGTGCGTTGCTTTTGATCATCCCAAACTACACTGATTTCTTCTTAAAATCTACTTCTGTCTTCTGCTTGAGCGTGCTTTCTCTTCAAAATGCTTGTAAATGTGCAGGAACTGTTTGCTGAATAGATGTCAGCATGACCCATAAACCTTGGGATCTTAAGGATTCAGATATAAGCAGAAGGAAGGGATTGAAGTTGGGGAACCGCCTGCTGCACAGACTGAACATTTGAGGCTTGCTTCTGGAGGAACCTATGCTATGCATGTTAATGTCTTGCCAGCAGACTTCAGATGTGATCGGATGGATAAAAGGAGTAGAACAGTGTACCTCTGCTGCTCATGAACATGGGAGTACTGAGCATGATCTTGCAGGTGCCAGTAAAGGCTCTGTTTCCTCTCCGTGCTGTTGTGTGCTACTAACTGCACCTGGGGACATAGAAATGCAGCAGTCTTGTGACTTATCAGGCCAGGAAGGAGGCATCCCCCTAGGGCCTGTATCTACTTGATGAAGCTGCCTCTAACAGCTCCACCTGGGCATCTAGAAACACTTGGGCTGCCAAAGGGTGTATGTCTATCCAGATAAGCAGTGGGAAAACAGAAAGGATACTCTAGGGCATTTTGAATGGTAGCAGCTGCACACATAGACTCAGGTGTTTGACAGTGAGTCTGAACTCCATCCTAGCATTAGACAAAATTAATCCAAACCTTTGTCATTATGAGACTAGTTGATTTCTGCATCTCTTTGTTCATCTGCACTTGCATTACGTTTGTAAGCCCAAAGGAAATGCTCTGATTTCCCCACATGAAAACACAGATCATTGCCATTATTCTTCCCCAAATGACTGTTAACTTCATACTTCACACAGGAGTGTCTATTTTTCAGAAGAGATACCTCTAACCTTCTCGCTTGCTGCAGCTAGTGGGAATACCTTGGGAAGGCAGTAATCACAAGATGCTGGCTCAGCATTCCAGGCAAGCAAAGCTACGTATGGCTCATTAACTTTAACAATAATTTGTTGTGCTACAACAATTTATTCTTTTTAACCTTTTAACTCTTAAATCTGTTTTGAAATCAGACTCTATGAAAGAGAAAAAAAGAAAAGAAAAACCATTAAGCAGCAGAGCTGTTTAAAAAATCCTGACTCCCATGCTCTTCATCCAGCTATAACTCAGAAAGCATCACCAATACTTTCTTAACAAATCCCAGCACTAGAAGGTGCTAATCCCTGCACTGAGCAGTAAGAACTCTAAGCTGATCCTCCAGGGTGTTAACTACCAAACTCTCCTCTTCTACTGCCTCTCTGCCTCACTCTCTACCTACATCTTCTTCTCATTATTTAGGGAACTGTGATGCCCAGATAGCAGAGTAATAAATACAGTGAGAAATGCAGATGCTTTCCTGCTGAGGGCTGTGAGCAAAGAAAGTGATACAGAACCCACTAATGTGGGGAGCCTTTGTTGAGTTAGAGTCACTATAAAGGTGATGTTGACAGATGAGAGGAGATCCCTTGCTATCCAGTTGCTTACTCTTAATTTGAAGTGATGTAATGATTCTTCTCTTCCTGGTCAGTGTTTGCATTTTTTTCTTACAATCCAAATTCCAGCAGCATCAATTAGAAGCTTGTTTTAGTTTTTGGTTTTTTTTATTCCTTTCTTTCCTCATAACAAAGTAAATAAATATTATGTTTGCATTTTTTAGCCGTGAGTATGCTTTTGATCCATTTTTAGACTTCCTCTGAACCCTTCCTTTCTCAGCACTATCCATTAGCCAAAGTTTAACATTCTGGAACTTCCATCCTGACTTGAAAGCTGTATGTTAAATTATGCAGCTGAGTTCCATCAGTCAATTTCTCCTTTGCTGTAAACACAGCAGCTACATTTCTTATTGTCTGAACAAGCTCATCCCATATAACAGGCTGCAAAAACATCAGAGAGAAAAAAAAAAAAAAAAA
>VXAB01011671.1:146639-197812 GCA_013399175.1 Odontophorus gujanensis
AAAAAAAAAAAAAAAAGATCAACATAGGACAATGCTTAGCACTTGGGCCTACATTTAAAAGAGAAAGACAAAAGGATTTTTTTGTGATTTTTTTTTCTTTATCAAAACAAAATGAACAATTTTCTCTTTTGCATATCAAACAGGGCATAAATTGCCTTATTCAACTTCTGAAAGACAAGAGTCATCCAGAGCAAAAATGTTGAGAATAAAAAGCATGCAAAGCTGCCTGTAGCAGTATAGCACAGGTTATCTGACCTATCAAATTCATAAAATAAAAGCTAATGAAGTCACGGCAGAAAAAAATCAACTGTTGCCCATCAAACAATTGTGGAGTCTTTACCTCTGCAGAAAATGATTGTAAATTGCATGTTAGTATTATATGGGTGATAGTTATGCATAGCTATGTGTTTTCATAATATGCTAAAACTATTGCCATAGCAATTTTTTTCTAGACTAGGTCTACATGATCTACTATTCATGTAATCTTAGTGGTAGCTAAAGTGGGAATAAAATCTTTATGAAAACCACTATGGTTAGCTCACTTTAAGAAAGGAATTCAATCAGCAACCCCCTGGAATTACTTATGTTTTGACTAAGGTATTTGGCTCCTTTTATTGAACATTCCACTTTCAGTGCATCCATCCCATGGATATAAAATGATGAATCTCCTTGGATTTTAAAGCAGCGGCACTTTATATCATTAATAAATATTCATTTTCCTGCTATCCCTCCAGTGGTATTTCATCATCAATCATGGCTGAAATCACAGCTGTGAGAGCTGTTTATGCTTTACTGTTCTCCTTTACATGATTTGGCAGATACTTATGAAATTATTGGAGTGTGGAAGGAAAGGGGGGAGGGTGGGAGGGAGGGTTGGAGAGATGGGAAAAGGGGGAGGTGGGAAGAGGGAAATGCTTTTAAATAAAAAAATCTTTGCGTCCATACTTATTCCAGGAACAATACTGTTTTGTTTTGCTTTCCAAAGTACACATAAATCACTTCATTGGTCTCAACTGTCCTGTGAAAATAAAAATGATCCCAAACTGTTCAAGAATTACTCAGGGACTATTCAGTGTTCAATATGTCAGAGAAGCAAAGACAGACGCTCAGGAAGAGGAAGATTACAATCAATGAAGAAAAATCAATAGCGTGTAGAAGTTATCCTGCTGCCAGCATTGTCAGGAAAAGGCTTCTCCTATCCCCAGTCTCATTATATGTAGAAGATTATTAGAATCTGAGCAGTCAAAGTGAAACCATAATCATCTCCCCTCTGCTTTCTTATGTTCTTAGTTTAAATCAACATTTTGCTGTGAGTTAATAAACAAAACAAGCTGCTTTCCAACCAGTGTAGCATTTTATATTGTATATATAACATATTATATATATTTACCTGCCACTGTAAATGAAAGGGTTAAGATTAAAAATACTTTAAAGCACAGGCTGGAGAAGTCTGAACAATAGCTGGAGTCTATGGCTACAGTATTTTCTGTTTGCTTGGTTTTGTTTTTTTATTTTCCATCTCTGTGTTTTTCTCTCTGACCATACCATGCACCTTGGCTGCTAAGTTTGTTAATGAGATGGTCATTTCTTGTTTCTCCTGTAAAAAATCAATTAACCAGCCAATGAAATCACTGGATTTTGTAGGAAAAAATAATAATTAAAAAAAAAGACATTGAGGAAATATTATGATTTATTGTATCAATTGATAGAAATAATTCCTTAGCTAACAACAGTATCTTCCCTATCTTGATTCAAAAAAGTATCCTTGTTTTGAAAAGCAATTTAACATATGCACACAGAGTAATTGAAGGTATGATAAATGTCTTTTTAAATGTCTTCCTGAATTTGGACACATATGAATAGAAAAATTATATTCATCTATAAAATAGAATAGTTTATGCCTTATTATATTGTAGATTTCAATAAAATATATGCACGCATAGTGACATATAGCAGACACTCTGCATTAAAAAAAAATATCTTCCAAAGTATATGTCAAGATTAATCCCATAACCCTTCACTTTGCGAGACCTTCTAAATTATGGTGACAACTGTTCGAAAACACAGATGTCCAAACTCATAAACTTTGCATTTATAAGAGCTAGGACTGCCTGTGTGTGCAGGTGTTTATTTCATTTATGAAAATGCCAACTTTATGTACAGAATAAGACCTTTTTTTTTTTTTTCCAGACAATATTTGATAGCATTGCTTCATAAGACAACTCTATCATCATTGCCATCATCATCACCAAGTCTGTTTCCCAACATGGTGCATGAGAAGTTGGTGGAAGACCGCAGGTGAGATAAATGGAGTTGAAAAGTTGAGTATCAATTGCTTCATTGTGATGCACTGTTTCAGTGCTTGAGTTTGTTTTTCCCAGATTTGGGATGTTAATTATTTTCAGACATTATTTATATTTGAAAAGCCAAAGATTAATTTATCAGAAATATTTGTTATGTTGTTTTCTTGATCAGTAGTGTGACTATATTTGGAATATCCATCATTACTGTAAGAAGCACTCACAACTACCTTTAAAGCCCTGGTCTTGCCCTGAAGAATGTGGCTTGAATCATCTTTCTTCACAAATCCCATCTGAAAGGAATATTCCCGAAGGAACAACCCACAATAGTATAGTTTTCAAGTCGTGCTGAGCTGCAGTGAGAGTGCCCTGTGCTCTTCCTGGATTTAACAAGAGCACAAGGTGAATGCTGAACCTGGAACATATGACGCTCAGTTCAGCTTCTACTTCAGTGATATAAAATCAATTCTTTCCAGGGAGCAAATCATAAATAACACTAAATTTCACTTTTCCCATATGATCTTTCAAGGTGTATGTTGGGTTGTTTGTCACTTTTGAGAGCTCTGGTAGCCAAAAAGTTAATTCTTCAGAAGTGGAAGTCACCAGCAGTTCTTGAAGTAATTGACTGGGATCTAGAAGTGAGTGATTTATCTCACTGGGCAAAGGTATTATTTAAGTTCAAAGAGAAAATTTCAAGCATAGGACTGCAGGCCTAGATGTTACTTTTCATTTTCAAAAAAGAAACCTCTGAAATACAACACCATAATAAATTTTATAAATATTCTTAATAAATAAAAATGAATAAGCTTATTTCTTTCACACATTGTCAGAAACTATTAACAGTTACTATATGTAAAATTCCACAAAAAAATCCTAGTCTAGGTTTACACTGGAACTGGTGTCACAGTTTCATTTAATGTCATTTAGCCTACTGCCATCAAGGTATGCAGTTAGATAATATTTCTACCCCTTTTTCTATCACAAAAATAAAAACAAATAGAAAAAACTTTGTTTTTGTTTAGAATTCTACTCTATAACTGAATCATACCTACAGTGCTAGTAAGATACTTTGTCCATATCTCTACTGATTTTAAGGACAGCCTTTTATCTAGAGTTACTCCTGCATTTAATAAGGTGGATCTGTAAGTATCAGAATTTAGTAAGATGAATCTATATCACAGTGTTGTTTATCATTTAATTAAAGGTTCTGCATGTGAAAATATTCGACCAACTTCTGAAAAGATGAATGTATATACATAGGATCTATTCACATCTAATATTAATAAAAGTATGTAAAATTCTTTAACTAATGATAGATTTGAAAGAACAATCAAAAACACTGATATGTAATGTGCAGGATTCTCAAGAGAAATGCAGGCATCTGCTCCAATTAAATCTGTGGAAGTGAAATAGTTTCACAATTGTTAAAATTCTGAGGCATCTATCCCAATCTATGAATTCTTCAGAAAGCCAACCCTCTGAAAGGTCTGCTGATTTAACTGAATAGAAGGCAGTGCATACTCCCAAATGAAAATAAGCAGCATTCCTTACCTTCAAATATTCCTTTGTCACTTATTACTTCATAACATACCCATTTGTCTATTTTCAAATTCCATTATATCAGTTCTGAACCAAGTATAGGGAAGATGTTTTCCCTTCAGTTTACTGTATATTCACACTAAGAAGTGTAAAATATTTCTCCTATGCTCCTTGCATAATTGCTCTCTATAATCAAGTGTTGCAGCTGAAGAATCCCTGTTCATTAGTTGCAAGTATTATACACACATACTCATGCACACACATACACACACCTCATTTAAGCATATTAGCAATAAAGTTAAGTCAAGTAAATATCTGGAAGCTGTACAGGATTTAAACCAAACTGAGGAGGTGTATTTCTTGAAATTATGCAATGACAGTAGATTTTAAAACCATCTCCTGGGTACTGTTTTCATGAATACAATTTTGAAAGAATGTCTAAGTCACATCTTTCATGAGAACAATTACTTTTTATTGCTTTTGCCTTAAATATAATAAGGAAAGAACTAGAATACAGTGGTAGGGAGAATTTCCATTCGAAGATAACAATTTGCAATTTTTTTTAGACTTGATTTTGGTTTTATTGTCAGAATGAACAATAATAGCTAAATGAATTCTTTCTGACATGTCTGAATACTATAAATATTGACAAGTTATTTTAGTTCTAACCTAGAAGAATGCTTCGTAAAGAACATTTAAATTATTATTGTGCATGCATTATTTAACAAAACTTACTCATTCTGAACTTTAACATTGTTAGTGTCAGGTTTTTTCCTTAAATCAATCCCAGTATGAAAGTATTGCATGCAACCATTTCCAAATGATGTGTCTTTTTAAATTTCTGTCCAAGCTTTGCTGCATGACCCTCATCTACAATATAACTGAATTCCAATACAGTCTTAGAAGCTGTTGCTTATTGGAGCGTTTATAGAGAGAAAAACATTCTTTTTCATAGTTTTTTAATTTATTTTACAGAACAAGGAATTTCCTGTTCTGAAACCTTTGGAGAATAATCATGAATTACATTAGTTATGAATCAACTGCCGAGAAGAAAATATTTAGATGACATGCTCACATTCTTCGCCACTTAGTGGGTGTGTGGTCATGTCTTCATCCAGCTGGAGTTCAACAGCTGTCGTTCTTTAGAAAAATATCAAAGCTGAAAGACACCAATAGCTAATGTATTCAAGGTGAAGACTTTTGGACATTGCTATATAAAACAAGTATAGCAGAAAAAATGAAAAGAGTCAATAATGGATGACTTCAAGGCTGAGATTGCTCTTGATAAAAGAAAGAAGACTTCCTGTGTAGTGAATGCTCTTCATAATAGAATACTTTCTCTATTGAAGGAAATATAATATATATATTTTTAATTATTTATAAAATTACTTCCTTCACATTAATCTAATTTTTGGCTTATCTTGATTCAGCTTTTGACACTTGTTTCATTATAGGTTTTGTATTATATCAAGAAAATAACTTCATTGGCATATGACATGGGAAATATCTTTCATTGTAAGCATTCAAATGATTTTCTTTTATGACAATGATATCTCATGGTTCATTTTAATAATTTTAGAACTGTAGAATCAGAACCTGATAAACACATCAAGACATTAAGGTACAATTGCTTATGACCCTTGTTCTTTTTCTGAAAGGAAGATTATTACAATGAATGGATTTATGTCAGTATACTCTGTTTAATTCACTAACTCCTTAAATATTTTAATAGAGCACCATGGTGAAATACACTCAATGCTGTTAGGTATGGAACAGCATGAGTACTGTTCTCCCAGGTTACTGAAGTCTTAGATAACTGCAAACTATCAGATTCATAGAGTGGTTTGGGTTGGAAGGGACCTTTAAGATCATGTAGTTACAACACCCCGGCTATAGGCAAGGATACCTCTCTCCAGATCAGGTTGGTCAAAACCCCATCCAGCCTGGTCTTGAGTGCCTCCAGGATGATAACTGATGTTATTTTCTCAAATGCACATTTAAATAATTTACTATACTACAGATGGTTAAATTCAAATTTTTCTTTCTTAAAACTGAAGTCTATGTTCCTCCAACAATACTATTTATCAATTAAATAAATACTTTTATTACTTCCATTTTTTTCCTTATTGATGCATAAATGAGGCATACAAAAATTAAGCTGTTATAATAGTATTGAGATTCTAGTCAGAGTTTCCTCCTTCAAGGTTTCAAAGAAGTGTACATGACGTGGAATTATTTCTTGATTTTGGCCAAAAGGTTTGTAGAGTGAACTCTGTTTATACCTCAACATGAATGAAGACAAAGCAGCTGAACAAAAAGTGTGGCTTTCTTAATGCTTTCTAATGAATATAATTTTCAGTTTTAGACAGCAGCCAGGAACTTATATGTTGGACCATATTTGCAACAACTAAATAGGTTTAAAGAAATTGTGCTATGGATGTTATAATTAATTATCTACATCTGTTCAAATTTCCACCAATATCACCCAGTATAGCTCCCATTACAACAAATGTCAATGTCTGTCTCCACCTGAAGCAGTCCATGATATCATAGAAAGTATGGTATTTTCTTTGTTTATTACTGATTCATACTATCATCATGATAAATATTTACCACAAAACATAACAAAATTTATTGTAAAACCTAACTTCTTTAAAAAATGACTTATTGTCTCACCATCAAGACTGAGGCACCTTTTTCTGTTCCTATACTGTCAGCATTTTCTTTTTCATAAAAAATTCATAAAAAGCAGATACATCTCTAATGCCAGTTAATAATATTTCCATAATCCTAATACATTTCAGGGAAAAATAATATGTATTTCTTATAAATCTGTATCCTTTTCTACTATCTATAATACCAACAGACAATTTTGTACATTCTGCTGTACTGTACTTCTCTCTTCCATTTCAAGAGAAGGTTTTCCAGCATATGGTTTCTGTTTTTCTGTTTTTCAAGCACTGTGTCTGTTGTGATATATAAATATTCATTGAAAGAATATAGGTAAAATATTGAGGAAAATTATTTTTTAGGCTATTCAGTGTTGGCAATTTTAATTTTTATAGGTCAAGCTATTGCTTTTCAAGTAACAAGACAAGCATTAGCCTACACCCTTACTACCTGACAGTGAGGGAAATGAAAGGAAAGGACATGAAATATTGTAAAATTAAAGTTTGTGAAACCCAGGGGGAACTTTATTTCAGCCTTCAGGGTTCTCCTAAGAGAAGATGAAGAAGCAGACTCTGCATTTGAAAAGAAATAGCTTAACATAACTGTTAGGATTGTTTCACACAGTAAATCAGTGTATTGAAATAATAGTGAGCACAGATGGAACACTGGTATGAGTGTCCCAGTGATTTGGAAAAATCAGGTCATATGGCTTGGTGATATATAAAGTAGGATTAAACTTCCCAGGAGTAAACATAAGACAATGATCTTTAGGAAGAAATTAGCTGTTTAAACAAGGAACAAGGACAAAATAAAAAACTCTGTTGTGGACAGTCAATGAAAAGATTTCAAAAATGGGATTTGTAATCAGGAAATTTGTGAAACAGGAAAATGGTGGACTGCAAAGAACAAAGCCTGAAATTGTTTAGTTTACTTGTCTGGTTTATTTGCTGTTTCTACAGGCCATGTACTTCACTGTCTCATAAAATCCTCTCATACACTTAAATAAACTGTACTTTATTGTCCTGCAACAGACACTTGGGTTGATGCTATTACTCCAAATAAAATCAATGGCAGAGCTACCCTCAGCTCAATGGGAGAAGAACCTATCCCACTCCCATAAAACACAGCGAAAGAATTAGCAGTGAGTCTGATCAATTTCTTTTCAAATGAGAACTTAGTGTAGCACTCAATAGGTTTCCTGACTCGAGCAGTTTCCTAAGTGCAGTTTCTTTTTCACTCACAGAAGTAGTATCTGAGCAATTCCATGGCCTCTTACCCATACAAGGCCTTATCATTATACACTTTTTTCCATTTATAATTTTTCCTGATGTGAAGAGAGGTATCTTCCACCATTAAAAAGACCCTGAGAAATTAAATAGAAAATAATCTTCATTGACAAGGTGGAATTTTTGCCATAAGGACCCAATTCCAAATAAATCCTCATGTGCTGAAGAGAAGCTGATCTCATGATCAGTGGGCAAAGACAAAAATGACACTCAGGATTAAGCAGATTCTAGTATTTTATAGTAATTCTTGCTACTCCAGAGTGAAAAAGAAAAAATTAAAAAAAGCAATATCAGTACTGAGCAGTAATAGGACCTAACGGAAGAACAGACCACACTGAAATTCTGAAAGCTGATTTTGTCTATCAATAGAAGGCACTAGAGGGATTTAATATTAACAGGGGTGAACTGCTTTTCTTATGTTTATTTACTGCATGCGTTGATATGGAGCACATAGATATCTGCAGATTGCCACTTGTCATCACATAATTCAAAATAAATGAATGTTTAATTGTATTTAGAAGATTTCTTGAACAATGAACTCAAGAGCAAAAACTTCTATAATGAGCTCTGTATAAAACCAGAGAGGAAAATGGCTCTTTTTAGTCCAGAGAATTCAGTAATTCATCCATCAGTTGTTAAGAATCAAATAGAAAAGTAGTTCTGTTCTGAATAATATTAATAATATTTTCCATTTATGTGGTATTTAATAATTCAAATTTTTTTGGAAGTAGCATAATGTTGTGTCAGACATTATTTTCTGTAAACTTATGTACCCCCAGGAGTTCCTTCTGCTTTCATTTCCTCTCTTTTTCAACTTTCTTTCTAAATAGTTAAGAATTCAAATCAAATAGTGTAACTTTGATTATTCCATATAGCAGGTATCGGGGAAATTTTTCACTGGGAGGATGGTGGGGCACTGGCACTGGATGTACAGAGAAGCTGTGAATACCCCACACCTGGAGGTGACCCAAGCCATTAGATGGGGTCTGGGCAGCCTGATCTAGTAGTTGGCAGCCCTGCCTGCAACAGGGGGTTGGAACAAGATGATCTTCTAGGTCTCTTCCAATTCAAACCATCCTATGGTTCATTGAGTCTGTGATTCTATGATTCTATGACTCTGTAATTCCATGGTTCTATGATTTGTTCTGTGGGACTTTAAGAACCTGATAGGAAACAGAAACTGTGTACAAGTGGCAAGAGATGCTCTACCTGTACAAGAACATTTCTTACACCTGTAAGTCTTTGCACCTGTAGCAGTTACCTGTCATTAATATAGTAACTCACACTTATCTGCATACTCACGTACACTCAGAACATGGACAGCCTTTTGGGAACTAGGATTTCTACATTTTCTAATTCCTGAAATCTCACTTGTTTACTGAGCCACTTTAAATGATCGTTTAATGAATCCCTTACAACTTATTATGCGTACTAGTACTTACATGTATGTAACAGTACTAAGCTATCCTAGAAGCACAGTTTCATTTATTCACTCTTCTTTCAACAAGGATAGAATCTATTCAACATTATTTAAAGTGTGTGTTAATAAAAATACTGGAGAGTGATAAATTTCAAAAATCAATTCTTTTTTCTCACTTGAAGATATTGTTCTACCAAAGCATATTATTCCTATAGGAGTCTGTAAACTTCTTTGATTTTCATTTTGAGGGAGTCAGTGTATGATTTTGAAAAGGTCTGGTTTAATAGAAGTTAAATCCAGTAAAAATACTGACGTTTTTATCCCAAGAATATTGTTAGAAGGACTTTTTTTTTTTTAATAAACTTTTCACATTTTGATATTTTCAAGTGTGTTGAGAAAAGCAAGTAATTTCAAAATTTCATTCAGAAGATAATTCCACTGTTCAAAAATATTCCATAGTTCAAAAGAATTGAGGTTGATAAGCTTATATAAGTTAATGGCTTACTGTAAAAGTGAAGTTTAACTTAAAACTGCAACATCATCCCTTTGCATTAGAATTACTTATCAAAAAAGTAGCAAATCTGTGTAGATATGACTTTTTATGGACAGTATGGAATGATAGAATTTATATTTTCTTCCTTTAACTGGTTTTATACTTACTTACTTCAGCACTTAAAAGCTTATCTGCTCAGCTTTAGTGGAGTTACTTCTGAATTGCAGTCATATAAAGTGACAGAAAAATCAAGCTTGTCTTCTGAGAAAATGATAAGAATTACTGAGAGACTAGGTATGGTTTATTGCCCAACATTGCAGTCCCACAACCACACTCAGAAATAAGAATATCTACACATAACCCAAGTGCCTTCACACTTGCGTTTTTTTCTGCTGATATGATTCACCAGATTAATTTCACTTCCACAGTGGAATCATACATAGATCAAATGGAAACAGAGGTGGGCTCAAGATATCAATCAGATCTCTTCTCATATCCAGTCAGTGGCAAGTGTCATGGTGTAATCAAACCAAGTGACACCAGAAAGCAATTTGAGCTGCAAGCTTTCCCCACAGCACTAACAAGACAGCAACTATGAAGAAAGAAAAGTAAAAAGAAAAAATAACTTCCTTCAGGCATGCAGATAGATGATGGACATGGGCTGCAGGACTTGCTTTTGTTAGACCTGATTCCACCCTGAATAAACTCAACAGCTGGCAGCATGTCAGTGTTTTGTTTGTTTTTCTGTCCCTGCTTGGAAAGCTCTGTCATATAGAAATTCTAATCCTAAGAAGTCCAGAGCAGATGATGATGCTCTGCGGGTTTATTTGCATGTCAATACCCCGACATTCCCAACCAATTCACAGCCTTCTCAGAGTAGCAGCACTGTGTCTGATCTGGAAACAGCCCTAAAGTTACAGTATTTTCTCTTTTTATAGGAGATGATTCATCATAGCTGTCCAGTTGTTTTTTCAACTAGAACTGAAATTCATTATGTGATTTTGTAGCCCACAGCTCTTTGTAAGGGAGCATCGATATATTGAATAGTTAAACGCTGAGGAACATTGATGTATTTGGTCCTTTGTATCTTGGTTTTACTAATATAGGTGACTGTTTAATCTCTTGGGGCCTGAAAAGTCCCACTTGCACATTCAGTGTCCAAAAACTACCATAAAAGAAACAATGGAAGTGATATAACTGTACAAAAATACCACTGTGGCAACAGTAATGCCTTTCTGCATCTGTCCAAATCAAAGACAAAAACAAATCCAGTTGGAGCCAAGTCGAAGACTGAAGAGGAGAGAGCTGGAGCACACATTCTATGGCTGAGCCAACCAAAATTGCGCCATTTGTTCCAGTAGGCAAAGAAGAAATCCTTTTTCAGAAAAAGTATTCAACAGTAATTTGAAATCTGGGGAAAAGGGAAATACAAGAAACTTTTTATATGATTTTTTATTCTCATACGGTTCTACATACACAAGCAAATAAAATTACGTGAGCATAATACTAAAATATATTTCTGTCAATAAAGCAAAACATTACATTTAACTCAGAAGTTTTATTTTAATATGGATTCCTGAACATGTTTTTTACCCTGAGTTTCTAATCATATTAAAAACGTCAATATATTGACTTCTCCTTATATTTTGGGAGAAAAAAAATATGCTGGAAATATCGTGATATCTAACAAAATGGAAATTCTGAACTTCAAACTACCTGACAACTACTGTTTGACAGTAAGGAAGGGAACACAACACTCACTAAGTAAGGAGCAGATAATCAAATTCAAATAATCAATTTGTGAAACAAAAAAAAATCCTAATTTTTTCTTGTTTTTTTGTTTTTCATTGAGACACTAACAGAGTGTTTTCCAAAGCAGTGTTAAAAAAATGTAGGATACAGCTATTAATAAGCATTATTTTCTTTGGGTAGGATTAAGTATGTCATTGCCCTTGTGACAGAAGATTCTCCCCAGGGTCCTGACCAAATTCAAGTTTGAGATATTGCATTTTACCTACCTAAATTTTCTATCAGTTTGAATGGACATCATGTTAAGCATTATCATTCATGGTAAGGAATCTGGTAAACTGTACAATTCTTTTCTCTTCTTGAAAGCAGTACTCACTGTTTCTCTGCCATGTTACCCACTGACCTTGAGAGGTGGCAGGCAGTGGAGCTCAGAGGGAATAACAAGCACTGAACTCATCCCAAAAGTTTCAACTTTGCAGGATCAGTCCCCTGAAGCAATTATTATTTTTGCACCAGTGAAGGCTGCATGTCATCATACATAGAGGAAGTGAAACGATTTTTGTCAACAGAGAACTTCTACATATGACAATTACAGCAAAATAATACAGAGCACTGTGTTAGTTCTCTATCCTTAGATCCTTAAGGCCATTTAATGAGCATAACAAATAGGCAATTTAAATTGCAGTCTTTTCTGGATATTCAGCCAATAGATACACATAGAAAATAGAAGTTGCATGAACAAAATGTTCTGCTGACAGAAGTGTACACACGTCAGTAATCCATGCTATGGAGCACTATACCACTCAGTTGGAATTGGTCTGCAGAAATATCAATCAAATGTCACTGTTCAGTGTTGCACACTTTCTTTTACGTTTCAGTCTTCTTATCTCCTACAAAAGAACATACACAAGCTTACACGAACACTTAAAGACACACCTACACATGCACAAAATCTTCTTCTGTTTCTTACAATTCTGAAAGTATCCTCAATTTGAAAACCATGTAAAGTCCTTTCTTTGGAGAAAACACAACTAAAAGGTAAAATATTCATAAAAGTCTCTTTGAAGTGGTTTTTACTTTCAACTGCAGACACCTAAAAAATGCTGCCTGGATGGAGCCAGGAGAGGAATGGGGTAGATTTTTGCTATCTTCTTTGAGGGCTAAGTGAGGGAGTCAGTCTCTAAATGCATTATGTGGATACCAGGTGGAGAAAACAATGACCTTGTGTGTCAGATTGACTCATCCACATGGATTTCCAGGTGCTACATCCATTTTAACATCTGTTAATATGGTTTAGGCAAATCTACAGGTTATGCCAGGACTCTACACGTTCTGTAGCACGAGGTCATAAAAAAAAACCACAATATTTTTCTTTAATAAGTTTTCTAAAAATTGCTTGCTAAGCTTGTCACTGCTCAGTCACTTTTTCTCCAACCCCCTTCTGCCTGGCGTTTGAAGGACTGGTTGCACCCACAAGTCCTAACAGCTTTTTGGGAATGTCCACCTGCCAAGGTAGATTTTTGAAGCAGTGAAGATCTACATTTTACCTTTCTTCTGCATAAACTGCCTCAAGTTGATGATTATTGTCTCTGGCTAGGAAAGCTGGAAAGATCCCACAAACAAATCTGTGAGAACTAAAGAACAGAAACCAAATTCACTGACCATGTTTTGTTCTGTCATATAGAGGGTTTCTCTCACCTGTATGTGAGACAACTTGGCATTTTCCAGTTCCTACAGGAAAAGCATGGATTTCACCTGGTGGCAGATCCCCTATAGATGGATGTCCTAATGCTTGTCACACTTAACTGTTTGATAATAAGAAATTAATTGGAAGAAGAAATCCACTAAACAGATGGTAACCCTTCAATTAGGAAAAATAAATCATTAATGAGATGAAAAAGTAAATTTATAAGCTTACTGGACTTAAAAAAATTTAAAAAGAAACCTGACATTTTTATTCATAAATTAACCAAATTTTTGTTATTTTGAGGTGGCTATGGCATTCATTAGTATGGAGCTACTGAAATAGTACATGCTAATGTAAATATGAAATATAGATTGATTTCTAAAGGATATTCTAAAGTGAAAAATAAGAAAACTAGTTACACTAAAATATATATATTAAAAAAAGGATGTATCTTACTTAGAAGACTTTAGAAATGTAATTAAAATTTCAGTGATTTTATAAGTAACATTTTTTTTACCTTCAAAATATTATTTATTATGAATTCATGGAAATCAATGTGAAACTACTTTTAGATTTTTCTTCTGAACGCAGATAGTGCTACTTTTATTCTGTTCGTATTTGTTTTTTTCATTTTAGAAATTATTTAATGAATATTTAAAAATATACAAAGAAAGTGACATGATAAGAACAAAATTTAGCAGTTTATACTTGTGTGCATCTTACTGATTTGATCAAATCTCCTTAATTTCACGTTAACATATTTTTTCTGGTAGATGAATTGTTAGGAGGAAAAAGGAAGATGGAACCAAGTAGAAAAAGAGTAGGATTATTTGGTTGGCTTGAACAGCAAAGATGTGGGAGAAGAGCCAGGGAAGAATATTTGTAATCCAAGATGAATTATTCAACACTGAAGTGACAACCTTTACCTTCTTATTGTTACAAAAGTTTTTGTACTGCTTTCGATGCAATAAAACAGAGCCTCACACACAATCTCGAGGAATCTGGAGAATCAGAAAATTATTGTGGAGGGACTGGAAAAATATTAAGCCAACCCAATTGTAAAAAATAAAAATAAACAAAAAATATATTTGCGAAATAAAAATGTTTGCACTATGAGATGAGGAAACAATCTTTCATGAGGGGATGTGTGCAGTTAATTGCTATCTTACATTATATAGATGCACACTGTGCTATGATGGTTTATGTGGAGTCCCAGCCACACAGCAGGACTAATTAAGAAGGCAGATCAAGACCAACAGTAGCAAAAATTGAAATAAAAATGTTGCCTTTCTTCCACCCTTCTTTTCTTTCAGCCAATGGGAAGAGCATAATTCACAGTGTGCTTCACATTAGCCCATACATGCATGCTAAGAGATAATTCACTTCCATTACTGCATGGTGGGTGTGCATCCATGGCTACAAAGTCAAGATTTTAGTACTCACATTAATCATATAATTCTCATCCCACAGTTCCGTGGAGATGTATAATCAAGATTTCATTCATAAGGTGAAATCCATCCTGTAGATAAACCTGAAATGCATATCATGTAACACATGGATCCTATTCATACCTTCATAACTTTAAGTAAATATATTACTAAAAGTCTAATATTTTAATATTCTGTAATTAACATATGGAATCTGCTTGTTGTTGTTGTTGTTGTTTCATTTTTTTGTTTGTTTTTTGTACTGAGTTCCTGCAGTGGGAGATGTATATGAAAATACAGGGAAGTTTATTTTCCTGAAAATGTTATATCCAAGATTAGTTTCACCTAACTTTAAAGGTATTTAAAAGAAGTTAACCATCGAGGCTGAGGTTTATTTCTTCATGTCATCTAGAAAGCAAAAAGTAGATAAAACCAATTTCTTCTTAAAAAATGCCTGATCCACTTTTGATGGATGCTGGAGTGACCAGCTGAAGTGGATGTCTAGTACTGGAGAGAATAAGTGCAACATTGACTGTACCACCAGTGAAGACAAACATCTCCAGATCCAATATCTTCTGTATTTTGGACACTATTACCTTGCAAATACCATTTCTTATCAAAAATCTTAGTTATAAAGTCTAGGCTTGACAATAAGTTTTCAAACAGAGGTCAATTCTCTTGTTTAAACAGGAATTTCCAAAGATATTTGAATCCTATAGTGCTGTCTGAGACATCTGCATGGTACTGACAGACATGATACAGGGCTTGTAGGAGATACATGAACATCTGGAATGGCAGCTGGAAGTCACACAGAGGATCTTTGGGCATCTCATGTGTCACTGGGTGCCTATGACTGAAGAAGTATATTGTCTTCTGAGAGTTAAAAGATGTGAATCTCTTCACATGTGTGTATTATAAATGTTGTCAGTAATACTATGTTGCTTCCCCAGGTTTTACGTTTATGCGCACATGCTCACATGCAATTCCAAAGCCTTTCTTAAGGTAAAGTTCCTTCAAGGAATTGAAACCTGAAACTCACATGCATGTCTGTCAACAAATTTTTTCTTCTTTGCAATTAAATAAAACCCAGCAAAATATTACCAGCACTAGTTATAATGTACTTTATTTTTCCACTGTTATCCTGAAAAAAAAACCAAAACCCTTCAAAATAGCTATGAAGAAAATATATCTAATTTGTTCTTTGGGAAAAAAAAAAAGTGTTTCTTATTTATATCCAGTCCAGGTTTTTTCTAAATATGGGTGTCAATATTTAGTTGGCTCCATGTGGATCAGGAAGAAATACATGCAAGGCTAGATGCGCTTCACTCTATATATCTCTCTTCCAAAAGACATTCCTACTTGCTGTCATTTCACGGTGCTGGGCTGCTTTTCTCTCCCATCTCCTAGCAGAACATTTGCTGCAGGCTCTGTCTTTTTCCAGCTAGTCCCTAGGTAGCAGATAATCTTTGAAATTACTTTGGATTTTAGAATGTCTCCCGGACTATATTCAGTACTAGAATTAATTTCAAAAGTTAGAATATAGAAAAAAAAAAAAAAAAAAGATATAGATTCAAAAACCTCAAAAGTTATTCTAAAATTAAGAGGAAAATACTGAAAAAAATGATATTGCTGAACAGGTACAATTCTCTTGAGCTGAAGACTGTGGAGCTATATCAATAACCTTCATTAAAGAACATCTGCAGTTAATCTTTAGCTGATCACTAGGTGACTCTGAAATGTAGGACTTACACCAAGCTAAAACCTGTGGTCACAGCAGGATGAAGATTCCCCCAAGAGCCTTTTGCTTTAAGTTAGTCACCCTCACCTCCCATCGATTGATAGCTGAAGGCTTTCAACAATCTAAAGAAAGAGTTCAAAAGCTTTAAAATGTTCAGATCTTTTTTCAAGGTAAAATGTCACATGTATTTATCATTAAAAAAGAAAATTTTATCTGTTGGTGAGATCAACAGTTTAACAGCTGGAACTCAAAAATCACAGGAAAAAAAAAGCCAACTCTGCAACTACAACAAAAAAAAGCTGGGAAAAATCATGGGCTAATTACAAATTAATACCTATGTATATTTCAATACAAGCTATGCAACTGGGGAGAATCTCTGTTATATGTCCCAAAACCATTGTAAAATTCCCAGATTATTCATCCTTTTTATCTGATTGTAAGAAATATTTGTAAATAATCCTTTACCTTTGGTCAGAGTATGTATTTCTAATCCAGGGAAAAAAAAAATATTTTCTTGAAATAGTCAACATGTTTGTGGGTACATACAGATCATTAATATTATCTGATGGAGACTGGTAAATAAAGAGAGATTTCAGGTACATTACAGACATGTGACTAGAGAATTTATGTCTCAGGGATGTCATCATTTTTAATCCAGCCACAAACTATGACAGAACAGTAGAGATTTCAAGGAGCATTAGTCTACAAAAATGTCAGGTGCTGACCAAAGAACTTCCAGGTTTCCTCCCACATTACATGGTCTTCAATATCTACAAAATCACATAATGTCATTTTGATTATGTTCTGCTCACACTCCACCCATTTCAAACACTGTTACTGGAAATTTAGCTTACTATTGTGTTCCCTCAGCGTGATATACAATGTTTGCTAGCTCCAGTACTGAAAGATCATAGTAACCAAGACTGTTTCGGTGAGAATGATGACCCAATTAGAACTTTGCTTGAGGAAAGAGAGAAAGCCTGAAAAAAATTAGCTCCTTAGCAGACTTCCACAGAGACAAAAACACTGGATGAAATATTAGCATTCAAACAAAGTTGCAGTGAATACAAATTCCATAGTAGCAAATATAATGGGACAAAACATTCTTACTGCTACTACTAAAGGAGATGAATTTTTCTTGAACATAATGATATTTATGCCACTAAAACAGTTCTTGTGCCAAAACAGAATCTCAGATTTGCTCCGATGGAGGAGTTCCAGACAGCTTTCAGGATTCAGACATAATAAACTGAACACATTTGAGCCAAGATATGGAAGTGAGAGTTCCTCAGAAACAATGAGGAGCATCTCTGCCAAATGCCTGAAGCTTGAGTATAGGGAAGAAGGGATGGAGAAGCAAAGGTAGCAATTTCCATATTCCAGTGCTACCAGCAGTGCTCAACTTGCTCTGTTGTGTGCAAGCAAGGAAAAGTCACTGGATGAGTTCATGACAGCAGATGAAATTTTTACTTGCCTCAGTCTGGGATCAAGTAGAAGGCCAGAAGGTAGGCATCAGGGTTAGTCCTCTTTTGGACCTCCTCAATTCAAGAAAATAATTGAGAAATTGGAGACGGTCAATGTAGGGCTGAAAAATGATTAGGACCTATGGCACCTGGAAGAGGAGGTTAATGGAAATCAGCTTACTTAACCTTGTGAAGAGAAGGGCAAAGCTAATAAATGCATTGTCCTCTGAATCTCTTTCTGAATCCTGGATATTATCTCCAGAAGATTACAGAAGAGAGGACCAGAACTTTAACTTCATCAGCATGTACCCTGGGTACATAGCACATGGCCTAAGCCATTATTTGACCACATTTTTCAAATAAATATTTTAACATGAAAGACTTAAAACTTTAGTTTTAAGCAGCAAAAACATGACCTTTTGGGGTGCCATTAGTTTTCATCTGCTTTTATTCTGCCTCACTTTCCTCATTTTGTAGCTGGACTCCATAGTATATCTATTAGCAAGTGACAGACTAAAAAACTGTCATTGTTGTAAGTTTCAGTTTTGTGTGTGTGTGTGTTTGTGTGTGTGTGTGTGTGTTTGTGTGTTTTATCTCAGCAGATTTAGATAGTGTGATGAGCTCAGGGTAAACTGTCTACTCAAGAATGTTATTCCTTAATTTGCTTTGCTTATGCACATGGCTTTTGCTTTACTTGTTAAACTGTCTTTATCTTTACCAATGAGTTCTCTTGCTTTTACCCTTTTACCCTTTTATTTCCTCCCTTCATCCCATCTGGGGGGAACTGCGTGATCAGCTTTGTGGTTAACCCGCAGAATTCAGTAACACATGATACAGCTATATACTTAGTATTCCCTGATTTTATTGCACAATGCAGAGGCAGAATTTGAGATTGACACTCAAAAATTTCTGAAGTTTTCTGTTAGGAGTAGTAACAAAATAAAGATACTGGCTGCAAGACAAATATAAAAGAACTTTCTTTAAGTTGTTCAGTGTACAACAGGAACTTATTACCAACACTCATATATTTCTGTTGTGGTACATATTGTAAAGAAACATCTGTGTGGAAGTGTGCTTCAGATATGTTCACTAAAAATCTGTGGTACCTGAGTGTCTAATATGAAACCAAGTTGCCAGCCTTTGGTGAATATCAGTTTAGGAATCATTAATAATTAGCATTAATGCTTACCATATATTTGAAGTAATGTGTGTGGCTGGATATTTGATGAAAGATTGATTAATCTTTTAGAGCAAATGCATGATCAGACATCTTTTATTGTGGTTCAGAGCATTTCAAAGCTTCACTTACATTAGACACCTTCACTTTATGATCCACCTGTGAACTGCGATACAGTCAAAGACACTGCACTCTCTTAGCTTTATTTACAATCTAAATACAATGAACTCTACAAGGATTTTACTTGTAAATTATTCATCTTCCAATTGAACACAAACATTTTTCCTGTTGAGATTTGAAAGGGATGGGGAAAAGTTTATCTTCAATCTAAATAATAGGAAATTTTTTCAAGTAAATTTTCATAAACCCTACTGTTAGTGGCAACCCTCAGTGTTGGATGGCTGAGATCCCTCTGCTCAGAAAGTACTACACTTCTTGTCAGACTTTGTTCAGCCATTGGAAAAAAAAATAAAAATTGTGCTCCCCTGAATGAAGGAGAGAATGAGTTTAAGTGAAGCATCCATTATGACTCTTAAAGGGAAGGCAGCAAAAAGCAGGCACAATGCTGTTCCTCATGAGGCTGAGAAGATAAAGACACAGAAATAGCTAATGTATATTTGGTGAAGGTAAGTGCCTGTCTTTGAAAGAAAGGTGAGAAAAGCAGAGTGATTTGTAGTAGGGCATCATCCAGATAATTTGTCTATCATATGTTAAAGGGAGAAGGCAGAGCTGGTAAGCCTTTTTCTATTGTTTCTGTCGAGAAAAAATAAGTCCAGTAAACCAGCCTCACCAGTCAATAAAAGCAGGAATAGTTTTAACCACCTGAAAGTTCAGTGACTAATTTAAACTTGTCGTTTGTTTCATTTCCAGGTTAATAAATCAGGAGAGATAGCGCTCATAGAATTATGTTTATTCCTGATATAGTACCAAAGTGGGATGAATCTCCCACTGGAGAACCATGTCTACCTCCTTTGACCAAAGGGAACCCAGAAAAGTAGTTTAGACTGCATCCTTTTAGATGGTGCTTATGAACCTGAGAACACAAATTCAACACCAGCAGAGTATACTGTGACCAGTAACTGGTCTTCAAATAGACCAGCAGCAAATTATAGAGAAGATGCAACATTCTGCACATCTACCCCAAATCCTCCCTCCTTCTAGCGACTTGTACCACAGGGAATTTTTGTCTCAGAGACAACTTCTTTGCATTAATAGTCCAAGTTGGATTATTTTTATGTGTAGCTGTGTAAGTCAAACATCACTGTGGGTTCACACAAGGGAAAGCACCACTTTTCTCCTAGGAAAGATAGTCACTAAATTTGTCTTACTCATTTCGGTGATATTAAATACTTATGAGCATGTATTTACCCTGACTGCAACCCACTCACAGATCTGAAGGAAAATGGTTCAGTAATGCAAAAGTACAGGTGCAAATAATTTATTCTTACTTTTTTTCTGATAAGACAAAACTGCACTGCACCTCATTTTTTCTCTTAGAATATTCTTTCTTATCATTCTGCACTGGAAATCTTAATGTCTGAATAAGCACCTAACCTCTGTCATATTTTCTCTTCTACAAATCACTTAGGTCTCTGTTCAGATTTTCACTACCAAAATCATCTTAGATTGAATTTAAGCATATTAGATGTAGACAGGAATTCTGCTCACTTAGTGCCAAAGACAACCTGACTGTGTTGCTTCCTCCTATCCATCTTAGATTATGTTTCCCAAGACATCTAAACCTCAACTCTTATCCCCAGTATAAGCTGCAGCGATGCCTACATCGTAACACAGCTCACCAGAAAGCTGCAAAGCACCCAAATTCTACCTAAATCTGCACAAATTGTCTTTAATACATATAAAGAGCACTAAGTTAAGCTCAGGCAAGCAGAGGATCTTCCATTAAATTTCCTGATTATTGAAGCACTCACCAAAGAAACGTTGATCACTAAACACTAGCTCTTTCTCATCCTCTAGGGGCCCCTACCTCCTGAGAGTGATCTCAAGCAAAGGTTTGCCTGCTTACCAAAAACAGGTCATGAGAAAGAAAGGAATGCAAGAGAAAGAAACACCTATGTAGACAGTGATTCTGTAAAGCCAAGGAAAGGAGGCCTAGCTGAAATTTTTCACTTATGGTATAGCAATATTTAGTTTGGGCAACTATAGAAAGTAATCAGAATATGACTGATTTGTTGATCTCTTTATTCCATCTGACGGTAATGTGGTATTATTCAAACCACAAAGAATCTTCATCTTTTTCCAGGACTCACTAAATTTTATCCCTACAGAACAGAAGATGTTCCCTGTTTCTTTACCCTCTAGCAAAAGAGAACTGTACTAACAATACGTAAAGGACACAATGGCAAGTACCCCAAAAATATAACATAGCATTTCTAAGATTGCCTGTTCAACCTAATTCTGATTTTAATGTGTCTTAATGTTGATCTGTTTTTCATAGGCTAAATTCTGATCTTATTCACTATATAAGGTAAAGCAAGTTTATACAAGGTAAAGCAAGGGTAGTGAAGAGAACCACTGGTTGAAAAACAACTCTAGTAGCTTTTGTGAAGTTAGCTTCTTCTAGGGAGGTATTAATCTGTTGGTAAAATAATGGCCCAAGATTATAAAAAAGTTTGTGTGCTACTCTGCATGTAATGTTCCGTGTACATCTCTGATACACCAAAACCAAAGACTGATGATATTTCATGTGCTACATTATCAGAAGATGAACTAGAATTTTATGGATGGCCAGTCTAAGGGTCAAATATACAGATATTATATACATTTTTTTTCCATCAAAAAAGGAATAACAGTGTGTGGAAGTAACTCTAAAATGTTTCATAAGTTTTGAATAGGGCATAAAGCGTTTGATGCAAGCAAACATTCAGTTATATAGAATTTTAAATGACAAACTTAAGAACATTTCAGTTTCCCAAGCAAAGAGGTGTGAAAAGTTGGTGATATTCAAGTATCAAAAGATGTGCAGAGAACTGTCTACACCAGCCAGCATGATCTGACTGCACACAGCATTCTGAAGTGTTTACAAACTAGAGCTGTTTATCTGTCTGACTGTTTATGATGGAAATTCAGCCTATTGACTATAGTAAGTAATTGATGAAGCGCTTGAAGAGTCTTATTACTCAGAATAGATTTTAGGCGAACACTTACAAAATCTTTCTTTATTATTTGTATATTTAGATTAGTGAATTCATTGATTTCAAAACTATCTTAATGAATCCTTCTGAGGTTCACAATTTTATGACTGCCAAGAAATTTAATGAAGGAATTCTACCAAATATTGTACATTTACTCTCTGAATATAGTGAAGAAAGGTCTTCATTACTGACTTGAGAACTGAAAATTCTGTGGTTTTTTTCCTTAAAAATTAGATATATTCTGTATGTATTCAGTTGTTAAATATATATGTACAGAGAGGCATATACAGACAAATACAGACAACAAATCCCTCTATGTAAAAGGCAGTATCAACGAAAACTTTCTCTGACAGGCATTAGTGTGCGGAAGGGCATGTCAAAACTAACCTCTCCAGCCCTTGAAATCTTAGTTAGGTAACTGATGTACTGATAATTTTCTAGTTCACTGTCCACATTTATCTACATTTTGGCATGAATTTCTGCTCCACCTGTTTTTTATATCCTCACATTGCTCCTGGATTCATAGCTAGTTATTTCGGAAGCAGAATGTTTCGCTGTCATTTCTGAGAAAGATGTTTTCCTCTGTTTGCTTTGTCAGAAGCTACTGAAATTCAGACAAAATAACGTCAGTAGCTATTCTATTCCATTGTTTTGCATATAGTTTTATGTCACTTTTCTCTCTGGAATTCTGAATAATGCAGCAAGCAACATGACTATGCACATTTTTTCTTTCTTTTCATCCTATCCTGGAGGAGAAATGTGTGAATGACTTGTTTGGGTAAGATTTTCTTATAAAGTTCTGAAGATGTGTGTGTTACTGTGCATTTGTATTAGAGAGAAAAAGTCTCGCAACAAATATTGATGAGTTCATGATCCCTAGTTACCAAGGGAAGTCTTTTTTCTGTTTGTTTGTTCTCATATNTATTCCCCCCCCCCCCCCCTTAAAAGGCTGAATTTAAACATTACTGTGATCCATTTTTCTAGAAGATTAAATATCATATGTAATGTTTGCTGTCCACAATGTTAATGTTGTCTTAAAATATTCACAGAACCACCTGAATATGAGAGCTAAAGCCTCCTCTTAATTTGAATTGAATGGTATGGACTTCTGTGAACAGGGTAGCTCAAGCTGATGAGAGGATGAAATGTAGCTGGGCAGTCCCTTCAATGTTGGAGGCTCTGTATCCTGTTATATCAACTTGTTATAGTCAGGATAAAAAGTAACTAAATATGCGAGGAGCTAATAACTGGTACCACCAAAGAACACACACTGGAGTTTCCTAGAAACGGAAACTAAAACGTTTTGCTTGTTCTAGGATAGATCCTAGCTAGAGCACACAGAGATTATGGACCAGATTAAGGGACTGATGAATTGCTGGTGTCTGCAAACAAACATCCACAAAAGGTAAAGAAGACAAACTTTCCTGAATGCTTTCTTCTCTCTACTAACATCACAGTTGTTAGTACCTGAGTTTTTAGTATTTATTACTTTATCTTTTAAGGATGAGGCTGTTTTGGAGGTAGGACCATGGTTACAGTGAAGGACATGTAAACATATTCATCAGCTGCATACTAATACACACCTTTGGACATTTCATTCAACAGCTACCTGCTCATCTAGGGTCTAGTTAGTACAATATATCATTACTGGACTTTCAGATTAGTTATATTAATATCCAGCCTCAGTAAACTGAAGTAATGTGCTGGGACATACGCACCTGCAGTGCATTGTAAGTTACAGCTTTTGATTTCTTCTGTTCTCCCAGGGGAATAGACCTTGAAGATATCTAGATAATTGCATCCTGCCAATCTTATCTTGCAACCTCATCACATAATCCTGTTATCAAGTTCTTCCGAAAATGGTTTCTCGCTTCAACTACTTTTATGAGATTGCTGATCACAAATCACACTGGTGGTTAGGAACACTTTAATATCTAGCTTAATTTGCTCATGGCAAGTTTGTACGTTTCTGTTGTTGTGGCAGTGTCAGTATATATATAGACCTTTCACTTTTAATGCCTACCATAACCCTGTGTTTAACAATCAATGTCTTTACCTTTGTTTTCAATTTGGACACATGCCTTCTCTTGCTAGCTGAACTGTTCATTACTGTCTCTCAGTCATTACTCAGTCATTTCCCCTCTCCAACAAAACTGCCTCAGTTCATTGGCACAGGTACTCTGTTCCAAAATAAACCTTTCATATTAATGACCTCAGACTCTCAGAAATGGAGTCATCATCTTCTGTTGAGTACCATTACCCTGCCATCCTCCTCCAAGTCAAGAGATAAGGCATTAGTGACAATATCTGTGAAAATAAGCAGTATAAGCTAGATGTGGACCTCACCAGTTTTATTTGTAGGACATAACAGAAAATATTCTTTCAGTAGTCTATAGCTCACCAAAATTATGTAGAGAGGGAAAATTTGGTGAAATTATATCCTTGGTCCAGTGAATTCAGTGTTTTGAATACCAGTCAATCAAGAGCAAACCATTCCCTTTAAGAAACTCTCAACTCTGCTGCTTTCCCTGAACCTAGCAGGCATGTCTGTGTTTCATTGCTCTTGCTGGGGAATGCTGAACTGCAGATAAACCAGGTGTTGAACTGTATAGCAATTCAGGATTTCTCTGCTACAATTTTCTCCTTTTCCTGGGAAGAATAGTTGCAATACATTAGGTCAGCTTTCCTCTACACTGATGCTAAATCTGGAACTAAAATTTGTTATGCTCAAAAACTTCACATTAAGGCACCACAGTGTGTGAAATCAGAATATGGATTCACTGTATACTACCAGCAGCTGGGACTCCTCCACATGCACCAATAATGAAGAGGACCTTTTCAACAATGGATAACTTGCAGTTATCTAAACTTTGTCTTCTTTATTCCAGCAGGTGTCCCTAGCTCCAATCTTTTCTGGTGAAATGGGAGACTAATGCATTGTGTGGAGAAAGTGGATCAAGGAAACCCTCAAGGCATCTCCCACCTGCTGCCTTCTCCATGTTGCTCCTCTGATTACCTATCTACTAATGTGTTCACCTCCCGCATATACTTTATGATTGAAGCTAATGAGACATGGGCTGAGCAGGCAGAATTTGGTACAGTTTACTAGGACATTAGGTTCTATTGCAGACATTAGCACACACTGTCTACATTCTCTAAGCAGACTAGCTAAATTTGATTTGGTCTGGAGCAAGGTTGTTTCTTTTGACCTCACTGACCTAAAACCCACTCATAGCATGGCAGTAGGTCTCCTTGACTTGCTCCTATTGCAGTAGAACTTGCAGATAGTACTTTCCTTGCAGGTGCTTTTCCATAGTAATCAGGTCCATGCTGTGAATATAATGTTCCGTTTACTATTTACTATCCTTACCTATTTACTAATCAAAATTTTCCACCTCTGCATTCTTAGCATAAATGAAAAACTTTGAATAACAGTAGATGTATTCCAGACAACTATTAGACTGCATCTTTTAAGTAACATGAAGAAAACATTTTAATGTTTGTTTGTTTTTCTTTTTGTCCCCAGACAACAATGTCCTAATATAGATCAGTGTTGAAAGTTAAGTTTAAATGAAAAAAAACTGTTGTTGTAATATTTCTCTGTCTAGCATTACTAGAATCAAGAGGAGTAATAACCTAAGAAATAAATCAGGAAATTTTATAAAAAGTGATTGTCATTAAAATTCTTCACAAAGTATAAGCTTGCTGTATTCTTCCCCTTTTCAGCCTTAACAGTTATCACATTCTAAGGTGAGGAAATTTGGGCAGTTCACTTGGAAATAATTTAGCCATTTAAAAAAAGTAACAATTAAATCTTTACCACCTCAAAATGTACAGAAACACAGCAACTTCCTCTGTCCCAAGATTATAGCCTTTAATGAAGAAAATGCAAAGTTCATAATGAGGAAGCATAAACTAAAAAGAAAGTTTGTGGCACCAAAGTCAAGCTTGATGAAAATAAAGTAGTATTTGGTTGGACATGGCCTTGTAACGTACATCATTACATAGGCTCACTTTGGATTTCAAACAAAGAAAAATGCAAAAATATTCTATATTGTCTGTGTTTAAAATAACGTAAGACATACAAAACTAGTACTTCTAGCTTTGATATCACCACATCTGCAGTTTCACAATAACCCTTGCTTTTCTCTCTGTTAGCATCAACTGAAGAGAAGTCTTGTTCTCTGACTCGTTCATTTTGTTCAGCATGATAACAAATGTTAATCTAATAAGGTTAAAAGTCAGTTCACAACCCAAACGTCAAAAACAAAAAGAAAATATGAATCTAATGGGAACATGGACCTAGGCTCAGATGGCAGAAGAGAGATCAAATGCAAGAAGTGCAAAGAAATACATTCTGACAAGAGTTAGAAAAAAACATAATATAGAAATAGTTAGAAAGAAGAAACAAAGCAAATAGATAAATATGAAAATGTAAAGGCAAGCCAATCATAACATTTTCTGACATCATATTGATAGTGATTCTTAGCTTCTTTACTCTAGACACCGATAATCTGCAGATGATACCAGATCACAGATTTTTTTCTAGTATCTAACTTCTATTGATTTTGCATCGATTAATTTGGCTCAAGGTGTAACAGAATCATAGAATGATAGAATCATTTGAGCTGGAAGGAACCATTAAAGATCATCCAGTCCAACTCGCCTACATTGAACATGGACAGTATGTTTTAATATAGCATATTTTCTGTCATTTTTTTGTTGTTCAGGTGGCAGAAAATGGCTTCTTAGGTAAGCATCCATTGGAATGGAAATTACATTTTCAAAGACAGTGTTTTGTTAAGCAAGTGTTTTCTGCATCAAAGTACCAGTTGCCAAAATTAAAAAGAAAACTATGAGCTTTTTTAAAAAAAACAAAACCTTTTAAAAGAGAGGGGAAAAAATCTTAATTTTATTTCAGTGACTTATGAGGACAAACCAGTTCAAGGAAATCATGCTCTGCCATACACTGTAGTACACAAACATAATATTATAAACACTTAAAATATTTGATATTTTTTAATGAACCTCCGCACTGAGAGTTGTGGTAGCATGTGAGAAAATCATCTTTCATTTTCATACATTGTCAAACATTCCAAGCATTAATTTCTACCAAATAAAATTAGAAAAATGTGAAGCAAGTGTTTGTTTTTTTTTTTTCATTGGTTGGTTGGTTTGGTTTTAATCTTACTATTATTTGAAAGTGACCTCATAGCTACAGGGTTTTACCTTCTGATTTAGTGTTAGTGTTTTCCCAGTGAACAGCATTGAAATGACGAAGTTTCGGACAGGAAGCAAATTTTTCCATTACTTTATTTCTAAATATAGTAAAGTAAGTATGTAGAGTAAATGATAAGTGAGAGATGATAAGTGAGGGGATGTTTGGATTGGATGTCAGGTGAAAGTTCATTACAGAGAAATTGGTGAGGTGATGGAACTGGCTGCCCAGAACGCTTATGGATGCTCCATCTCCGGAGGTGTTCTAGTCAAGATTGGAGGGGGTTACCTGGTCTAGTACAAGATCTGAAGGTTGCTGGCACTACCTGTGGCAGGGAGTTTGGAACCTGATGACCTTTGGTGAAGGAAGATGTAACTATGAGTGAGTCAACAAAGAGTCTGACAATGTCTTTGCTGACTCACTCACATTTACATCTTCCCCCACACCTTCCAACCCAAGCCATTCTATGATTCTGTGATTCTTTGATTCTATGATTCTTTGATTCTATGATTCTATGAATCTTCACATAGGGAAATTTTCCTCAAAGGTCATAAAGAAAATAATTTGGGCTATTCAATGGTGTTTTCAACATATAACCATGTGGAGAATAGAAAAATGAGTACAGTGAGCATAGAGATCTGAGGATAAAGTGAAGGGAGAATGTGAAGGATGAAAGATTCCCCTTTTTATTTTCCTCTCAATCAGCATTTTGTCCCTCTAGTTCCAAGAGATTTGGTACTCAAGTGGAGCAGCAGTGGAGGAATGATGCAGTTGTGTACACACCTGGGACAACTGCTTTAGATTCTATCCTTTTTTATCAGTGCTGTTGTGAAGATGCCAGATGTGCTTCTGTTTCCACAGGAGGAGAGTAACTACCAGCAGTTGTTTCAAGCATAAGGAAGCAAAGACTTGTTTATTGGTGCTAGTCCATAGATGTTACAGTAACTTACTAGATGTAGTATTTTTTTCCTGAATAAACTTAAAGCCAAAGTGGAGAATAAACTTAACATTTCCATAGTGAGCAACAGACTTTCTGAAGAAGGAGCACTGCATGTCACATGCTCTCAAGAAGCAATTGCTCTCCTTCAGTCTGTGTCACAAATAACCCACCTCGACTGATGGTCATCCTGTCCTGATACTCATACAAAAAGAAAGGAAATAGAACTCAGTCACAAAACTTCAGGGAGAAGTTCAGTTTAAGAAAGAACAAATGGGATAGAGCTGTATTTTGACTAAAATATTCATTCAATCTTAGTACATTTCAGAGCCATTTCCATTATGCTTCTCTGACCTACAGTCAAATTTTATCCTATATCTTGGCTCAAGAAAATGGATCTTCTTGTAGGAAGAAGTTGGTTATTATTCAAGTTTGCTAGGTAAACTTTTCAAAGATACTGCCTCTTTCTAACTTATTTCCAAGATTTCCATGATATTTTATATAATCCTAGTGAAAGGAAACAAGAGACAGAAGGATTTGAGTAGAAATCCAGTTGGCTCAATCAGAACCCCTGTGTTCAGTGGAAGAGCCTGTGAGATTTTTTCTTCAATCACTGAGGCTCTTTTGAAGAACATTTTCAAATTCTAAAATCTGAGACTATTTCCAGATATATCACTGAAAGGAAAACTTTTATTGGGCTAATTCTGGAAATATCTCTTAGAAGTAATCACCATCTGTTCCACCTGCATTAACAGTCCTGAATAGACAGATGGAAGATAAGGAACACATAAAACTTCCTGTTTCTTTATTATTATTATTTTGATCTGACAGAGGAAACAGATGAAGAATAAGTCAGAAGATACTTTGAAATAAGATGAGAAGTAAGGTTGTCTTTTAGGCTTTGGCCAAAAGCAAGTCTTTAAAGTCAGTTCATAATTGCACTGGCAACCAGTGTAGACTCTTGTGTATGTCAATACCAATGAGCGATTGTCAATATCTCTGATCAGCAACATTTTGCATCATTTGTAACTTGTATACTGAGTCTAAAGGGAGACTTCTAAGTAAATCATTACAGCACATTGTAAATGCAGGAACCAGTTTCTCTTAAAATGCTTTAGTAACACTTCATTAATTATATTGAACCTGCAACCCAAAATTCTTCTTGCTTATATTCATCACTTACCACGACCTGTTGTCTGTATATTGTCTAAGACACTACTATATCAAGCTGAATAGGCAAATTATACCCCATGGATTTTTGCAAAGAGCTAGAGAGCCACAGTTCTCACTGACGTCAGCAGTTCAGACAAAGCTGAATGTGGCATCTGACAGTAATGGGAACTAAGGAAGGTATATTAGCAAAAACTGTGGTTAACAAAGGCAGCTACTTTGCTATTGCAAGTGTTTCCCACTCATTCACTCAAAATCTCTTGTATTTACTATTCACAATTATTCACTAAGCAATTCTTTGTCTGCATTTCGTTTGCAGTGAGTTCTTCTGAGTGATCAGGAGCTGAGCTGCTTTGTTCAGATGATACCAGCAGATCACATGGCACCATACCTTTATTCAGTTAGTTTACTGATATTTGGTTACTTGGGATTATGGTATCTGATTTGCTTCTGCTGCATGTGCTTGGAAATTGCTTAAAAACACAAATGAGCAGATTGACAGATTTGACTCTGGAGGAAAATAGCCCCCAAAATTGCATAGAATGCAGCTTTTCACTTACAGTATCCTGGTAAATACTTGCTCAAATCTTAGCCCTCCTCTTTGGATCCTGCAGCTACTAAATTTTGTTTTCTGCAGCCAACCAGGTAAGTTAGTGCAAAGAGATGAGGAAAAAAGTACAGCTGACCAGTGAGACAATTTTCTCTGATTTTTTCAGACAGAACTACCTTGTTTCCAGCAGCAGTTTTCTGCTAGTTATTAAAGAAGACTTCCAACTGGACTCAGTCCCATCTCCCCTGCTCTCTGAGCCTGACTATCCTTCTCTGGTGAGCCAGTTAGCTCCCTCCAGAACTGAGCATGAGCATGGACAAACCTTCCAGCACAGTGGGGACCGTCAGGGGATCTGAAATGGATGCAGAATCTCTCTCTCTCATGAGAATATCAGAAATTCCTCAGGCCTGGATCTGCTGCAGCTGAAACAAGGCAGCCAGAACAGATTCTAGAATGCAAGAGTGGTAAGAGCAGGAGGACTCACAGAGCAGCAGCCACAAGGAATAGCTTCCAGGATCAGAGTCTAATTATCTAAAATAAAATGACAGAACACATTATCATTTTCATTACACAGGCCTCATATATTATTCTTCATACAGTAGTATGAGTAGAGCTTTCAAACCACTTTTCTTTTAATCTCCATTCTTTTTTCTTCATCACATTTGCCTGTGTTTTCCTAATACCTTCACCAGCATTAGTCACAACTGGCAGGAGCCCATAGAGAGATTTAGAGAACATTATTTTTTGCCCTCTGTGCATACATTAGTGTTGCCCTTTAAAGACGCAGCCCTTTGTCCTTGTAATGAAGAATAAAACTCATTTCCAAGCATCCCAATAAGATTATCTCAAATAATAGCAATTCAATTAGCTCAGGCAGTTTGAAGTCTCACTTAGACTCCCAGGTGATCTCCTCCATCTTTTAATATACTGCTTTTAAATACTTTCAAATACCTGCCTAGTGTTTAGAGACAAACATGCTTCTGAGTACACAGGTAATATCCAGCCCCTTATATCTGGTGCATTTAAAGGAGGAAATGGGAATAAGGGATATTTCCATCCCCATTTGCCATACTTTGCCTCAAATCTTGGGAACACCTTACTCTCTGTCCCTTTGTCATCTTAACAAAATATCTTGAGCCCATTTGCACAAAGCTAGGCATTTAAAGGCATGTTCAGTTTGACAGTGAATCACAGAGCCCTTTCCTCCTTCAGGTCTCGCTGTCCCCTTGCCACTGTCAGTACATTTTCTTCCTTCACTCCTTAATGCAGGACTTCTATTGAGATGAGCTATAATTATATAGGCGGCTGTCCTATCCTGCCATGGCCTTCAGGCATCTTTCCTGGCTACCACAGATATCTCCTTCAGTTCCCACTGCTAACTTCCCTTCAGAAACTGTTTTCTCTAGCTAGCTTTAAATATAACCAACTTCTTTCATGCTCTAAATACTCAAAAACTGCTGTTCTTGCCTCCAGCTTCCAACTTTATTTTCTTTTACACTTCTGTATCTTCTTGGAGAATTGCATTCATTTCAAAAATCATGAATTTCAATTTACCATATAGTTAATCCTTCTCTTAAACACACTCACCTTATTAAAAACCTGGAGTATTAGACCATGTCATCACGCTCTTGTGAAAGGATTGAGGAATTTGTTGAACTTGAAGTCAGGCTTTTAATACATGTCAAAAAAGCACAAACTTTTCCTGTCTCAGAGCCCCAGGCAAAAGGATATTTAAAGAAGGCACAAAAAGCACTGACCTGTTTCGTATTGAATGTCCCTTTTTCAATTTGACTATGTAGTCTGAAAGCATGATCAGTATTGAGAGAAGATAGAAAGCATGAACAAGCCAAGGTAATAATATTGTTTTCTAGTAATGGTATTATCATTTGTAAGGTAGCCAAATCTAACTATATATGAACTAATCCTTGTTGATATCCTTGTTAATTGCAGAGAAGATGGACTAGATGACCTTTGAGGGTCCCTTCCAACTCCAATTATTCAGTGATTCTCTGAAATCCTAAATAGCCTCTAATTTCCTAGCTAAATCTTGATTAATTGGAAGTAACTTCTGCAACTCCAAGTGAGAAAATTAGAAATGTCTTGATGAAATACCTATGAAGGAATTTCAAATGGTCTAAAATTTTTTCAGGTGTCATTCTAACTTGGAAATACATATATCTGATATGTAGACCAAGAATAGACTATTTCAATCACAACAATTAAAATAGAGAAATTTTTCCAGAAAATAAGTAACAGAGGTAACAGTAGTGATGGTTTATTGGAGGTTGTTAGGGGGGAGAATGTTAGGAGAATGTTACTACGGAGGATGTTAGGAAGCCTAAAATGAGATGCTACTTGTTGTACAATAAAAAATACACAAAAATCCAATGACCAACAGCCACACATACATCCTTGGAGGCTGAGAGAAATAATGAAGAAAAGGTGTTCAGATTCAGAAAGATTTGGAGGATTTGGATGATCAGGCCTCTGTGGGAACAAAAGCACATTACTCTGAAATAAATATTCTTGAACCAAGGGGAAAAATTTGTAGGATTTGGGGAAAAAAAATGGCTCAGTTTTTGAGTTCACGGCAAACATTGTGTTTGGGACTAGTGAAGAACAGAAAACCTTACGCATGACAGCCATAAAACATTTACATGCAATACTATACTTAGTTGTCTTAATAACAAAGAAGATTGCAAAACAAAAGTGCTGATGGTCAGCTCCCAGCTGAAATACTGTGTTCAGTGCTGATTAAAGATGGAAATACTACAAAATAATATAGGAAAAGTTGGTGTGCAGTCTAATATATTCTTATTTATCTCCATGGTTGAGAGATAGCAGCTGGGAGAAGTAAAGTCTGAGGTACTTCAGCAGATTACCAATGCTGAAAGAGTTCTTAAACAAAGTCATAGAATACATAGTCATAATAATTCAGGTAAGACAGAATACTGTATGTATTAAAATGCCAATGAAAGCTGTACATTTATATCAGGAAGAAAATAGTACCTTTTGACTTTGCATGCCCATTTTGAATTATCTGCATGGAATTAACTTCAAGGACTTAAATCTACATGTTCATATCAAATGTTGTTAAATCAGTGCATAAACAAAAAGAAAAAAATAAAAATAAAATAAAACAAAAATAAAATACATAAAATAAATAAATAAATAAAAGGTATCTTATTGAATTTGTCTAATTGGTTATATATACAGGCAATGAATGAGAGATTTTGTATAGCTATGTTGCTGAAGAACATAACTGTGCTGAAATCAAGAGGATGATGTTCTTTGCCACTTCCATTTCAGAGACAATTCCATTTCTCTCTGTAATCTGGCTGCTTACAATGCTGGCATGCCAAAATACATGTGGCATACTGTTGTGAGACATGGCTGAGGGGGACTGTTTTCTGCTCACAGCAGGTATGACACAACAGTGGCCGCTACCTTGCTCCTGCTGTTTATGCTTGCTGTGATCCCACTACATACAGCCCTTGCACCTGATGAAATTCACTCTGATTCAGTCATTCATGTTCAATCTCACAAACCTATCCAATGTCGAAAGCTACTTTGTAAATTGATGACGAGCTCTCAGAGAACTATGGCTCTTCATCATCTTCATAATCAGACCTCTAGGTCTGCAGCCATATGTTCAGAAAAACACCTGGTATTACTTTGTCAGTTATACTGAGCGTGACACAGACTTGCAGAGTGTTTTTCATTTATAAATCCTAGTTTCTTGTGCTGGACACCTAAACATCACAGTGTGATTGCTTCTGTATTTATAGCAAATAAATCTAGAATCTGCCACTTGTTTTTTCTCATATTCTTTTTTTAACTCGATAGACCGTTTTTAATTAGATCAACCTCAGTTCTTTCATTGCTTGCTAATACTCATATGAACAGCACAGTTCTGCTGGACCTTGAGATAACCACTACCAATTTATTGTAACAACCTTGTTTTGACCTATTTATGCACAACCTCACAAATCATTCACTCAGACTCTAATTAGTTCATATATAATCATTCAAATGCATTCAGGTTAGCTGTATTTTGTAGGCAGATGATGGAATGATCTGGTTTCACCAGCCAGCTTGTTTCTCTTTACACCAGGCTCGATAAATGAGCTGTCTCTACACCTGTAAACAGGAGATCAAATGATGCCAGGAACAGAACTCAGAAACATATAGGGTTTTAAGCAACCAGTAAAAATTATGAGCCAAAGTATGATTTCTATTTTTAGTTAGACATATCCTACAGTGTGAGGCAAGTGATTCTGTGACAGGGATGATTATCAAGGGATACAATGGCTATCTCTTGGAAGAGGCAAGTTAAGGACGTAGAGTCAGTTGAGACAGGAGTCTCTAGCACCACAATAGTAGTGAGAAATATGCTTTCTGATAAAGCTACTGCTTCCCATTACATGTCACTACACATCTCTCAGCCTTAGGCCCCATATACCCCATGTGCTTCACCAACAGAATTCGAGTCCAGACAGAAAGCAGTGATGCCAGTACATGAGGATGTCTGAAAGCCACGTCTCATCTTTCTCTGCCTCTTGTGACTTCAGTAGTTCTGAGTTTCCTCTCTACAATGCAAAATTCAAGTGGGCTTATTCTCAATGTTATTTAATTCTAACTGAATATGAAATTGCATATGTGAATGATGTAGTTCTTGGTTACATGAATGACTTAATCTGGTCACCTGTCATGACAGAATTCTTCACTAGGAACACTGTACAACTAGAGCTGTGGTTACAGTTAATTTTTCATCTTGATGACCACGTCAAAGCTTCAAAAATGTATGTTTTATCAAAATTAAACATTTTCTGTTGCCTTGACAAATCAAAACACCCTGAAGAAACATACAAAAGAAACATTCTGTTTACATCAGTAGCTATGAAGCACTCTTTATTTCTCTTCAGTTTCAAGATTGCTTTGCACCTCATTCCTAATCCAAATGATAGAGACACTAGTTTTCTATTAGGATTTCATTCTACCAGCTTTGCTTCCAATGTTATGGATATATTTACATCAGTAAATTGTAGAGAGCATGGTCCATTCTCTGACCCTGAGATTAAAAGTTGTAATGTGATCCCAGCACGCAGAACACATGAAAGCTCTTACTGAGGTTAGTCCCTGGAATAATTCCTGAAGTGTGTACAGATAGCGTTAGGAAGTGTACAGGTTATTGACAACATTTTTTCCAGGGAGCCTGTTAACAGTACAGTTCACTTGGTGATTACAGGCTGCTACCTTACTTCTTTAATTTGTGAATTCGAGGGTGAACTATCTGAAGTCAAAATCTGAAGTTCAGGTAATGCTTAGTTATCGATAGAAAAAGTGAAGAAAAGATGAAATGTTTACATGCTTAGCAAATATAAAATACACAGGTTTATTCAGGGCTAACTATGATTCAACTTAGGGGGAAGCCCCTTTGAAAATCACGCCTTTCAATATATAACCCTCTCAAGAATTTAAAGAAGGCATTCCTTTGTAATGTTTTCTCCCTGAAATATTTTCTGCCTCTGATGAAAACTGGATCCATCCTAAAAAGCAACTCCAGATACTTGTTGCATAGGTGGGGAAGGATCTTCAATCTTGTTCTTAATTACTGTGACTCAAATTGATTTGACCTGAACTCTTTCTGCCTTTCAAGTAGAGTAAGAACCACAGGCAAGCTCCCCAGCTTTTGATCTAACATGCTGGCTGACAAATAAGTAATTGTAAGGAGCTGATTTATTGTCCAGCCTGCCACAGCTGGATGTAAAATATGTATTTTAAATGTAAGAAACAATTTCCATTTCTTTTACTCATAAAATCCAATAAATTAATCCAAGCACTTATAAATAATTGACATTTCACAATGGAGAGATTTTTTTTTACCACTTACAAATGTGCTCCTTTTAAAACCAAATGCTTTAAGGAGAAAATTTTGGTGAACTTCAAAGCTACAAATATACCTCAGGGTTCTACTTTCAACAAAATAAGCCATAAAACTAAAAAAGAAGAGGATTTTATGATGCCACTAGGACCCCAAAATACAGCATTGTCCAAGTTTTATTTTTATCTTACATAATACATGGAACCTGCTACAAATTACAAGCTGATATCTTGCCAATTCCTTCCTGTAACTTTATTACTTTCCAGTTTCCTTATTCTTCTGAAATTTCACCAGGGTGAGAAAGAAGAGCAATGAAGGGATCCTGGATGATAACAAATTTGGCTGAACTTCTTACTGCTAAGAACTTCCTTGTCCATATGAAGAATGAAAATTATAAGAAACTGCTGATTGCAATAAGAAAAATTTCATCTCAAGGATCAGTTCAGCTCTAGAAGAGGTTACTGAAGTCTAAACTTCACAGAAGACCTTCAGTAACATCTGGAAGCATCTAAAGAAACACAAGTTCGAAACTGTTTGAGTCTACTTGATTTTCAATAAGATGTGAAACTATGGTCCTATGGTTTAGAACTGTATCACATAAATATTTATCCTAACCTCATTATCAGTTGTCAGACACTCAAAGGACAAATCCTCAACTAAAAATCTTAACAAATCTCTTCTCTAAGGTAGTAAACAGCTTACTCACTGATACTAGTATACAAAATGCGCAAGATATAATTCCTTAACACTAAGCTCAACAGGCATGGCATGGTACAGCTCATCTTCATACAGTAAATATTTGCACCTGATGACAGAGGGGATATACCCCAAGTAGATACTGGGAATAATACCTAACTTATGCTAAACTCTCAGTTTGCTTAAGGAGTATTTTGGACAGCATGGAATCCATGTCTGAGTTGGCTAAAAAGTTAGAATTAGTGATCATAAAAAAGCTCACAGGTCCGCATCTCATTTTGTTGATCTTACCAGTAAAGATATAATTTTGTTTTTCCTATCCTACATAGAATTAGAGTCAAAGCTCTAGAAAAAAAAGAAAAATTGGAAAACTTGTATCCTTACTTCATAGTAAAAAGATATGTAAGGTTCACATTTAAGGTTCAAATTTATGTCATGGCTGTGGATCATACCTACATGTCTAGATATTACTAGAATGGAAATATGAAGCAGATAAGTTTTATCTTTTCAAAATCTGTAAGGCTCTAACAGCAGCCTTAAAGCAGCACATCATTTCCATCATAATCCTTAACACTTAACAAAAAGGGAAAGCAACTGACAAAGTGCACTTGGGTCGGGGCAATCCCAGATATGTGTACAGAGAGGGTGAAGAACCCATTTGAGAGCAGCGCTGCTGGGAGGGATTCAAGGGTGCTGGTGGACAAAAAGCTGGACATGAGCTAGCCATGAGCCAGCAGTGTGCACTTGCAGCCCAGAAAGCCAACAGTATCCTGGGCTGCATCAGCAGAAGTGTTCCAGTGGGGCAGGGAGGGAATTGTCCCCCTCTATTCTGCCCTTGTGAGGCCCCATCTGGAGTAGTGCAACCAGTCCTAGGGCCCTAGTACAAAAAAGATATGAAGCGATTGGAATTTGTACAGAAGAGGACCACAAAGATGATCAGAGGGCTGAAGCACCACTACTTTGAGGTCTGGCTAAGGGAGATGGGCTTGTTCAGTTTGGAGAAGGGAAGACTCTAGGAAGACTCATTGTGACCTTCCAGTGTTTTAAAGGGACTTGTAGTCAAGAGGGAGAGTGACTTTTTACATGGTCTGATAGTGATAGGATAAGGGAGTATGTATTTAAATTGAAAGAAAGGAGATTTAGATTAGATGTTAAAAGAAAATTTTTTTTATTCAAAGGGAGGTAAAGTGCTGGAACACGCTGCCCAGAGTGAATACCCCACATCAGGAGGTACACATAGCCAGGTTGGATGGGATCCTGGGCAGCCTGATAAAGTGGGTAGCAAACCTGCCCCTGTCTGCAGGGTTGGAAATTAATGATCTTTAAGATCCCTCCCAAACCAAGCCATTCTATGATTCTATGATTCTATGATTCTTAGAAGCATGAAGACATCCACTCTCCTTATACTGTAAATCTATCTCACTTTTGTACATGTTACACGTTGATTTCACTGCTAGTTTTAGAGCAGCCCAAACACACTGCTTGCTTTTGTTGGACTGAATAACATAAGTGGTAGAAAAATAATCCTTTCACATAATTTCCTCATTCTGTGATTTTCATTTCCTGGTGACAGTTTGTGTTACAGCAGTCAATGAAGACTGCAGTTAAATGCATTATCACCTTCCATTTGTACAGAGAAACAGAGATGTCATGGCCCAAAAAGTACTTCTTACCTAAACCTACAGGGCAGGCAAAGGCCTATAATTAGCATTTTTATTTTCACATGAGTAAAACAGTTTATTCCTCAAGATCAAAGAGGAAGTCCACGATGAACAAGGAATGAAGCGCAAATCTTTTGAGCCGCAGTTCAGTGCCTTCACAAAAATGCTTTGTCCCTACAGAGAGAAAACTGACAAAACCTTCGAGGATATTACTTGCACATCTGAAATCTTTTAGTCCTGACCTCATTACTTCTCTGTAAGTTCTTGCAATGTATTTGACTGATAGTGCTTAGGGTGCTCATGGAGCCAAGACTATATTAATGGCTACAGAAACATGCTCGATTTACCATTTACTTGTCTGCACCTCACCCTCCTGTTTGCTGGTTGTTATTAACCTAAGTACAGGATCCCAAGTGGCTTAAATCATCCCAGATCCCACAATTTATGTGATGCTATACAACCACTGAAAATCTGCCTGCCGAATCTTAAGCCAAGGTGCTGATCCTTGGTTGGTTTCCCTTGGCATCACTGATGAACAAAGTAATAATAATAATAATAATAATAATAATAATAAAAAACAACCCAGATCATCTTTTAATTCCACAGAGATTTTCTCATTTAATAAATCTTTTATGTTAAGCAATGTCATATGAATATCAATTGGATAAGCAAGGAATTGTGTCTAGAGGGATTCAAGAGTGGAAACGATGCAGGGAGGTACTCTTGCTATTATTAGTAAAGTGATCAGGATTTAAAAATGTTGTGAGAATTATTTTGCCACATCAGCCATCAAAGAGACACCAGAGAGATAAAAGTTACAGAGTGTTAAAACCTGCCTGTCGCCTTCAGCGTGTTTTTGTTTAGTTCCATTCATCTCAACATTTGATTTTTAATAGTTCACTTCTCTTGTTATAAGTGAAAAATAAAAAGGACTATTAAAGAACAAGTTGTGTGAAAGCAAAACAGTTTCTGGCACTTTGCACCACCCAGAACACAATGCTATCTGCCAATTTGACTTGCTTTTATTTAACACTCAATTATGCACGCGCACACACACACACACACACACACACAAGAAAAATTAAAAAAAAAAATAAAACACAGGAGAAAGAGAAGCCCAATTCCCAATTTTACCCTTTCTATTTATTTTCTTTCTTAATGCATTTAAAAAAATGTTATAACCCACGCTAACAGCTGAGGCAAAAGCAGTCCTTTAGACCCTAAGGAGCAGAGAGATATTTTTAACTTTCTCCAGGAAAATTGGGTGGGTATGAATACTACACACTACAACAAAACATGAATTTAATAAATCTCAATATCATCACTGGAAACAAAACTGTTTAAAATCTAGGCAGTGTCCCTAAATTTAGCAAAGAGGGATGATCTGAAGAAATAAATAAGAAATGTAAACAAATGTAGAAACCACAAGCCAAATCTTCAGCCAGACAACTCAGAATTCAGTAACACCGCAAAGCTTTAAATTGCTGGAAACCAAGACCAAATTTTGGTTTCATGGAAGAGTTAATTTGCATTTCTTTGAAAACTGGGAATAAAAATAGCTTAGTAGGAAAATGTATTGACTCTGAAACTTAATTTTAGGAGAAAGGAGGCACTAAAATCATTTCTTTTGCAAATTTTGGACAGTATCTTCAACTTAAATAGGATGCAATTTCATTTCCTTTCATAGTATCAAGCTCTATGAAGAAGCATCCCCAACCCATGCCTGAATGAGGTACTAACTTCTAACCAAAGAATAATACAAAGCAGTCATCCCCACTGCCACCCATCCAGTTGAGAGGATTTGTGAATTTTCTTCTATTGTTATTCTGTCTCCGTTTCTGAGGGGGATAATGAAGGAACTCACCAATAAATATTTTTTTAGTGACTTGGTTCTCAGAGGCTGTTGAAATTGTTTTTGTAAGCTGAGCTGACCCCCAGACCTTTGATTTTTTTCTGTTTATTAATACTTCAGTCCTTTAATGGTTTTTAGACTAATCCAACTCATCCTACTATAGTGTTCCTTCTCACTAATCTATGTAGAACCTTGCCTTCTGTCATTTCTTTGTGACAAAAAGTACTCAAACCATTCCAGAAAATTACATAAATTATTATTTTAAACTTCAGTAAAACAATACTGTGGTTTTCTAACACTCACAGTGTTCCATTGAGTGGTCCATATTTCTTCTCCAGATGCTTCCATACTTCCAGTTTGCTGTCTTTCACTAACGCAGAGCTGTTACAACTAGAATCATTTTTCTGAAAGATTTATTCAAGGTATTGGGAGTAGAAACGCTTACAGCATAGTGCTGTGTTAAGCCCTGGGCCGAATTAGTACAGTACCATATTTTTGCAGTCACTCCTCTAGAACCACAAGGAAATATCAAATACTTCTGTAGCGTTTTGTTACATTAATCTCACCAAAACTTTCTGACATCTCAAAGTCAGTCTTCTAGTCTAACATGGTCAGGAGGTCTCCACCTATATTCAAACACATCTTTAGATATTTGTACATTTTATCTTATATACTTAAATTAGGAAAAGTTGAATCACCTGCAGTCTACTTTAGAAGACAACTAGGACTGCTGTCACCCATTCCTAACCTTTTGTGAGAGACAGAAACTGTTTTCNGTATGACTAGAGTCAAGTGAGATGAACATGATCCCTGATATGGTATGAATTAGTCTTTGACTAGTATGCAAAGCATATTTTGTGGCCCTCTCTCATCATGTGGAAAGTTAGGATGCCTGTGCTTTTTTAGCCAGGTACTTATCAGGTAAAAGGTAAGGACTTCTGTTAGTCTCAAAAAAGCTGCATAACTACAGAATTTCTGAATGATTTTTTTTTTTTTCTGGATTTTTTGATGCTGTTGCAGTTATCTTGAAGACATGGCTTGTTATTTCTCCTCATCAGTCTGTCCTTTAATACATCTTTCAGCCTTCTGAGGATAAAGCCACAAAGTGCGATGTACAGTCTAGCACATGTACAGGATCAGTGCTGGGTCATCCCAGGCCATTACAGTCTGTGTCTCAGCAGAGCTAATTAGTCCTTCTGTGACTGGAGCACCATGTCACAGCACTTTACTGCTGGTGTCCTCACTAGCTCATTCTGATGTAGCTTTAGTGTCCCCGTATGGTAATACACTGTGTCATATAGACTCATTGTCAATGGCCCTATCTAATAGAATTTAACTGATCCACCAGGTCGACAGAAAGCCTTATAGCTGGAAAAATCAGAAATGTGATTTCCCAAACATAAAATCCACATTTCAGTTTTTTGAACCAACTTGATGTCTGTCTCAGGCCTCCCACATGTAACAGCAGGATAAATCAGCAGAATTGCTTTCTCATTTTAAGTTAGCAAGGTACAATACTGCATGCACAACACAATGTGGTTGCATGCAAAATGCTTAAATAATGAAAAGCCTCACCAAGGACACACGAGGGGTCAATATTTTCAGCAGAGAAAACTATTATACCACACTGTAGTTGCAGTACATGTTTCAAAGTATTATCACCTGGAATTCATTCAGGCCTTATGGTAGAACTTATTATTTCTTTTGAAATTTTCTGAGTTGGTTTAATACATTTTGATACGTACTTTCTTTGCATAGACTGGTGCCTTTGCTACTGTTGTAATAGATTATTTTTATCATCATCAACAACAACAATTACAACAAAGGCAAATGAAAAGGTATTTGTCTGAATTACCTTTCAAATTTTTGAACAAACAATTTACCAGTGAACCATTTCAGATATCCTCCAAACACCACAGCTTTTTACAAGTTCAGACTTCCAATTAAGATCATGCTAGGAATGCAATCAAGGATCTCAGCACTCAGAAGTTAATTATCTCCTCAGGCTAAGTCATAAACTTACTTGTTTTGTTTTTGTCCACTTCATCTAATGATATAATGTATTTGGAAGATACAAATTTTGTCAGTTGTTATCAAGAGGGCCTATGGTGAGGCTGTGGGAGCTTTTGTCACTACTGAAATACAGCAAAAGCTAAACAGTTTCTGTGAATTAACAGCACTGGGTACTATCTGTCCAAAATTACCCACAGACTGCCACACCACATAAAGCTCAAAGGTTGTTACAGATCTTCTCTGCATGTTCAGCCAACTTATTCATCTCCAAAATTGACTGGGCTTGAGCCATGCAAACACATGTTCAATATACGTGCTCTAAGAGAGATGATTTAGATTGACCTCATGGAAAACTGAACAAGGCTGAAGGTGAATAACTGAATAATTCTTTCCATCCCAGATCAAATGACTGTCTGATTTACAAGAGCCAAAAAACCTTCGTGGCTATCCAAAAGCAGTGGCAGCATTTGAAACTTTCAACTTATTCCAGTTCAAAGTTGGATTAACTGCCCCAGATTCTTCTAATCGCCAGCTGGTTCTTCCTATGACCACCTGGGAAAGTGTGTGGTTTGTGTGGCTCACATATATAATCTGATCTGCTGCCAAAAAACAAAGATTGAGAGCAATGTATACTATCAACATTTCTAGTTTTAGTTGTATTTACATACAAGAATCATTATGGTCTGATGCTTGGCATCACCTTCCAAGTTCACTTCAGTTTCTGAGAATTCTTTTCAGCTATAATATACAGATAAATGATACAGGTTTCTGAAGGGATATTTAGCCATCCAGCTTCCACTTTCTGAGGGTGCACATAAACTCTATTTTGTCACTTGTTATATCTACACTTTCAGCTCAGTGCTGGTTTGAATCTGGTCACAAGACCATAATCTCTCACAATCAGCATCAAAAATCTTCAGAAAAAAGTTAAGCAGTCATCTCCACATAAAATGTGGAACCTTCTGGAATTGGAGAGAGACTTGAGGTGTACTACCCAATCTCTAAGCACAGGAATAAACCCATGTGCTATCAAGCAAGCCAGAACTGAATATGCTCTGCACTAGCGACTGGCATGCAATGAGGGAATCAGTAAGACCATATCTAAACAGCAGTAAATGTTCTCCGTTCTTCCAGAGCACAGCAAGAGTTATCTGAACTTCTGCCACAATCTGTTTTGCACCAGACTATTCACAATAACATGGACTAGTCATAGGAGATAACACACTCTCAAATCTTCTGTTTGTGTTGCAGGCATATCATATCTGTCTTGAGTATCTTTGAAAGTAACTCATTTCACCTGAGGGACAGATAATATGGATGAAACTGTGCTCAGGGTTATTAGCAACCAACACAGAACAGACTGAAATGGCATCTGAGAAAGCTTCAGGTGAAACATAGCACACTGACAACATCCAGGTATTAGATATTATCCCAGTGATCAGCATCCATAAATGAGTGAACGAATTACAAATAAATATTTTGATTACAGTTACGATTATTTCTTTTCTGCTAACAACTCTGAAAGCACTGCTCCAAAAGCACCACTACTTTCTCACTATTGCAGTCTGCCAGATGATATCATTCCTTATGGCACACCTTAATGTGGATTGTACTTGTTACTGTTTTGCATTGCAAGGTTTCTATGGGAGAAAAACATTCCTTATGAAGAAATACTGAGAATTCACATTTCACAGTCACCATTTCATATGCTCTTTGTGGTCTAGCATTTTATATCCATCAGAGGCTCTATCCTGAAAATGTGCCAGAAAAGATCCCACTTGTTTTTGTTACTTGAAACTACTATATTCAGCAATTCAGCATCAGTAAATAAAATATAGTATCTGCTTTCAGACTTTTCAGAGATCAGCTATATTGAGATACATCTTATTTAACTGCTCTTTCCAGAAAAATATTAAGGGGCATTATCCAAATCTAGAAAATGGACGTATTTTCTGTCCCAGGCCTAAAAGATAAATTTTCAGGATTTTTGGGAAACCATCTGTTTTGAGGCAAGTGACTGTTTTCTACAGGAGAAAGGGTTAAACTCCTGGACTAGGAGCCTCAATAAAGAGCATCTTAGGCCTGACACTGTTGGGAAGAATCAAGCAAAAGAGTGTCTGAAACTCTTTCTCTAACTTAAACATAAACATGAAGTCTGCAGTAAGATATCTGTGTGATGTAAATTAGACTGTTCTTGCTTGTCTGAAAATGTGGTGGGTACTAAGTTCACAGAGAAACATCTTTTGCTCCGTAGATGGAACTTATTGGTAAGGAACACTTCTATTTGAAGTGGGAGGTCTGAATGTTAGCGATATGCTTAACCCTCCATCTTTAAAGTCCAGGAAAGTTTTATGGGAAATTACTGAGGGAAACCTACTCTGCATCTCTGGTAGGAAGGAGATCACTTTGTAGACAAGAAATCAAACATAGAGGATTAGAATGGAAAAATGCAAAACAGAAAACTGTATTTTGTAGTCATAGGGGTGTTTAGACGTTTTTTCAGTAAGCTTTAACAATAATCCATAAGCAAACATCTGAAACTCGAGATTCTCACTTCCCTGAATATGGCACAGCCAATTGGTCTACTATATCAAGGCATGTTATAACATCACCTCCGCAACCTCAGTTGAATTTAGAGCAGTCCAAATGAAAATAAGGATGTACCTTTTATGGATACTAAAAAGCTGAGGAAGAAAATTCTATTAGAACTACCCTAAGAACTTCAGTGAGGGATTATGTGCCATATTTTCATAAACACAGATATTTAAAGTTTACATAGAGACTATTTTCTATTTTTTTCTTTGTTGTTCTGATCCTCTATCAAGTGCCCTTAAATGAGTACATCTTACCTTGTACTAAAAAGTACTTTTCTAGTGCAACGTGGAGATATATTATCTTTTTATTTTTTTCAGTCATATTTACTGCCAGAAAATTCCCATTTAGATCGCAGTCTCACAGATAAAATTGACAAACTCTTCCACGATAACCTGTAGTCCAAATCTCTCACAATTCCTTCCTTTTTACTTGGAGGAGAGGGAAATCTCATTCACACCAGTTCTTGTTCAACACAGCATGTCAAAAGCCAGAGGGAAAGTGGATATGGATCTTGAATGAGCCACAACTCTCTCAATCCGAAGGGTGAGATCTGTTTCAGTTACAGACTTGTCTGTGAGACCTGAGAAGAGAATAAATAACCCCAGTGTGTAAGCACATATTTTATTTTGGGATGGAATATATTTGGGTGTTTATTTATGCTGTCTCAGGGAAGAATTTGTGAAGAATGCTGGAATTCTGTGTAGTTGCAAGTGTGTCTTTCATGTTTGCAGTGTTAAGCTGCCAATAAGCAGAAGCAATATAAACAATTGCACTGGTCTCTGAAATCCTTTATTCTTTTTCTGTGCTCTCAATGATGTCCCAAGGATGCTCCAAAAACCTTTCACTTGCAGCACTGGGAAATTTACAATCATTCAACCACTTGAATTAAAGAAGAGCATCTCTTAGCTGGTAAAAAACTGAACTCTCCTGTTGCCTTTTTCCACAAGACAAGAAGCCCATTACATATTGCACAGTACTTTAACAAAGCACTTGATTCTGCACATTGCAACTCAAACAACAAAATAATGTATATTTAGAAAGTGCTCAAAGATACAGAAACACATGTACATGTGCCTGGCACACTAAGTGAGATACCACAAATTATTTATACTGTTTTTAACACATTCTTCACAGATGATAGATTTTTCAATGAACCAGAAGAAAATATTGTTGTGAATAACAGGTCACCAGTACTGAGTCAATAATGTTATACATCTGATGTATAACATTACTGTACTGTTTCACAGACAAGTATAACCCATTTGGGCTCACAAAATGAGGACTGCATATGTGAACTGCAGGATACACCTTGAAAGAACAGCAAATGCCAAAAGGTTGTGACTAGCATATGGAGATGACAAAGTAGAAATAGCATTGATAAAAGATGTACCAACAACAGCTAACTACTGTGTTCTGTCCGAAATTATCTTCTAAAACCTGAAAATATGTTATTCTAATGAGAATCTTAAAAGACACAATCTACACTGTAAAACAATTGGATCTTGATGTAAGAAGATAAAAAGATATGTGCCTATCCTTTTAATGTTCTATTTTTTAAAACCAGAGAAAATCCAGAGACTATAGACTGAAGCACGAAATAATTCATGGAAAGTAGGTTGCACATTTTTAATCATGAGAGAATGAAAAACTAGAATGATTTGCCAATGAATTTTCTATAATCAGGAATCCTTTGAAGAAAGCAATGTTTGTTGCAGAAGTTATGAATTCAGTATTAAGTTATTTTTTCTAATAGAAAGTGTGTGCATTTCTGCAGCTGTTGTGATGCAGGTGATCAGAAAGGTTTCTTTTCTTTTGGAACCAATTGATGCGTTACTCGAAGGCTGGTTCTTAAGTAGCTTGGGTCTTTTAATGAAATCCCTCTGATCGCAGAACAGCATCAACACATTTGGATTTAGTTATATTAGCCTTAATAAGTTACTATCACCAGTGTCTGTTTTTCCAGTCATTTAATGGTTATAATTGGGTGTTCAAAGCCATGTCAGTTTTAGGCATCCAGATTCCATTGACTTTCAGCTTACACTGTCCACATTGCCCACAGACTTCATCAACAGGAACCGAACTTCTGACTGGACCACAGCTGTTCTTTCCAAGAGTTAACTTTAGCAAATTGGTTACATAATTAGAGCTACAAGTTGCCCCATTACAAACAAGCAATGAAAACTTTAATCCTCATTCATCCGAAGAATCAAAGTGAGGAAGCTCTAAATCTTGTCTGAAATGGCAGATTAGAACAAACCTTGACAGTGTTAAATGGAGATGGGGAACTATTTTGGAAGACTTGTAAGATAAATTGATCATGCATGACTCCATTTCTGCCTTAGGGGCAATGTTGATGAACACTGAAAATGCTCATGTACAGAAAAGAGAAATAGATATTTCTCAGCTTTAATTTATTCTAGGCTTCCTATAATTAGAAGAAATTATTGTTGTGTGATATTCATTCATCTCATTAGGCAATTTAAGAAGAAACACATCCTTTCTGACGAGAATCGTGTTTTTCCAAAGGTGTTAAATTTTCTCAGGCTCCATTGTAAGAATTAAACCAAGTGTTTATAATCTTTGTTCTCAAAGCACTTAATAGTCTGCTAAAGAAACTCAAACTATAAGCATAAATAAAATGCAGTTGTGGGTCTTCAGGTTCTTTCAGTCTGCACTCTTTATGCAAAATATATAGCTTTATGAATTAACAATTGTTTAGCTGCATATATACATTTTGTTCCTGTATATCCTGCCTACTGAATAGAAAGGTGAAATAATTAACATTACTGTTACCGAGGATGCCACCACCATACCAGGAATGGTTGATTCAGGAGTCTCAGTCTAGAGAGAAAATAACTCTGTCAGATACAGAAGCTGACCCTTAAGCTGATACACAAACATATATATATATGTCCTTCCCTCCTCCCCTCTTGTACCTCAGAATTCATTTCCTACGGTCTTAGATACTCACTTATTGTAAATCAGTTACAACAGTCTATAAACTAAATCAAACTAAACTAGAATTTTGATCTACCATATGCAGTAGATGAATTGTTTTGAAATAATTTGGTGCAAAAGTAGGAGTCTTGCAGAGCTGCATTGTGTAACATGATAAACAACTAGTCATTCAAGGGATGGGACAGCTCCAGGAAGGTAAGAAACAGAAGCCTTTCTTCAGGTTAAATGTGCTCTTCAGTAAGAGAACTGAGTTTTGGGTGGTCCTGTGTGGAGCCAGGAGTTGGACTCAATGAACCTTATGGGTCCCTTCCAACTCAGGGCATTCTGTGATTCTGTGATTCTATGAACTTTGTCTAGATGAGTAATCTCCTTTACCCTTCTTTTGTACTATTCACCAAAAGAAATGCCTCTAAATTTCTCTGCTTGCTCAGAGTGGGAGTGGATCTGCTGGCTTATCTTCTTTACTGTTAAGTAGGATCAGACAATTTTCCAAGTCTTTAAATGTCTGCTACAACCCATGAAAGCAGAGTGTTGTGCTTTCTTATTTGTTTGGGGGCTTTTTATTCTGAATAAACAGAAAAGCAAGGATTATGTTTCAGTTGAACTGTGAAGTACATTTTCAAAATCCAGGGGCAGAAAAAATGCAGTACAGGTAGTATTTGTTGGATGTTTGGTATCCAAGTCATCACTGTATGTCTGTCTTGCAATTAGAGCCCAAGCAGCCTGTTCCCCTGAGTGTGAATCCCTTATATGCTACAGTCCTGTATGGCTCACATGCCATCACAAGCCAGAATTGAGACACAAGGCTTGGGATAAAGAGTGCTTAGATAGATATGAAAAATCGTGCTTCTCAGATGTTATGAAGCACAGACTTTTTTTCTTATTTTTTTTCTTCTTTTTTCTAAGGATGAGCCAGTATAAGATCAGATTAGTGTACTGTTATGATCCCCCTATCTTTTATTCTCTTGCTCTGATGCAAGTGCAAAGCCAGGTTGATGATTGTATCAAAAGCAGGGGCCCTCTGCCTTATAGCAAACCTTTCTTTATTTTTCTATGTCTGTGTTCTTGTGTGTGGGTACACACATTGGAAGTTATTTTTCTTTGTTGGTTGTTCCAAAGCAACTGGTAAGTGAGGTACAAAGCATATTTCAAATTGGTTCTAAAAATTCATTACACAAAAAATTCCCGATGGAAAGCAATGTGGATGTTTAGGGTATTATGAAGACACCTTTTCATTAGGGCCTGGAAATTTTCCTTGAAAAATGAGCAGAAATCAGCCTACACTCACAATACATCTGAAAATGTGGCAGTAGTGGCAGTAGTAGTCTAGTCCAAGTTCTGATCTATTGTGAAGCTCACATCTGAGATGGTCCAGGGTAATTCCAATAAAACTTAGCTCCCTTTTCCAGGTCAGCCAGCAATAGACACTAGGATTAATAGTAAGTAAGTTGCATCTACCCTATAAATTTTCAATTCAATGTCCTCAATTCAAGGACATTCCTACTTTCTGATTAATTTGTTCTGCTTTCAAGAGTATTTTTTTCAAAAGATGAGGAAGCATGAGATACTCTTAAAAAGAAGTGCTAGTAAAATACACCACAAAAAAAAAAAAAAAAAAAAAAAAAAAAAGAAAAAAAAGGAAGTCAACAGAAGACAATATTAGTATCTTTGCTTACTTGCTTGGAGGATAATTAAGACTTCTAACAGCTTTGGTCAAAATCAGCTAGTCATTGTAAGCTTCTTTTGGAGTTCAGAGAAATAAATATTTCCCACCTTTTAAGAGAATTGAACCAACCTTCAGTGATGTTACCTCCAGGAACAATAGAATGTTTTTTTTGTTTTTTGTTCAGACCCAGACAACTAACTTTTTGGCATCTGATATTAGGAAAGTTAAATCCGGTTTTAACTATACTCAATTAATACACTTTAACTATATATCACTACTCTCTATACAGAGTCTCGTGCCTGTAACTGAATGATGACATGGCCAATGTCCTATGGACCACCTGTGCTCAGTCAGGCTGCAAATCACACTTGGCCAAATACATGTGTGTGCTCAACCACCTCTACTTGAACATCCTTTGCAAATGGCCTAAACGAAAAATCCTGTTGAGTATGTGAAGGCACATCGTGTGTGCAGATCAAACATAGATCACTAGCTGGAGGGTATTTGCCCCAAGGCAACGGAGGTAAATAAAAAAGTATCAGATGGACTAAGTAGTCAGTGGGTGATTTCACAATTACTTTTGAAACAAAGGAATGACCCATTGAAAATACATGAAAATCTATAGCAAGTAGAGATAGCTTGGAGCAAGAGAAGCTGTAGTTTGAATCTTGTCTGGTGTCACCAGATGTTGCTCCGTGGCATGGCCACCCTTCCTGGTCTGGACCCTCCCTGAGATACCACAGACATGGTACCCATCCAGCAAGGCGTCTGTGTGGAGTGGAGTGGAGAATGCTTGGTGAGTGTGCATGTTTGACATGGGCTTGGTATTTTTGTTCTTTTTTCTGGTATACTTTGAATGTTCTTTGCAGTTTCTTTTATTCTTTGCAAACTATCCGTTTTTTCCTCTCTTTTTATTCATTTTGTGTTATTTTATTTAGTCAGAGACACTATGAAAAACTATGTCTAAGACTAAGATTTTACCTTTGAGTTATATCATTCAGTTTTTGGTGAAAGGGTATTTCCAGACATAGTCACATGCATCAAAACAGTGAGAAGGTTTAAAATGGAAGAAAATTTCCAAATCTATCTGAGAGTCTTAATCTCACAGAGAAGCATAAAATAAAACAGGTGTTGGAAGCTGGTGAATAGGAAATTCAAAGTGGAAATGTATGCTCGGTTTAATGATTTCAGTAAATTGTCTAATCACATACTGTCATAGGCCTCTTCACCTTGGAAGCCTTAAAGAAGAACATCAATATTTCTCTGTGAGACATAGCTTAGTTCATATTCAAGTTATTGAGCTTAATGCGGAAGTGAAGTTAAATTAATGGTGCAGTGTTTTTCAGGCTGGGCAAATAAATGATCATGGTGGGTGTTTTTATCACCTATGAACCTTCAGAGCTGGTTTACAATGGAAATGGGAGTTGAGGTCAGGTTCAGGGTGACTGTTTAGTTAACATGAAAATATTTTGCTTTTCATTCTTCTTTTTTCTGTACATGACTATATCTTAGTTCCCTACTGAGTTATTTTTTGCTTAGTTGTGTTTGTTTGTTTGAAAAAAGTTAAAAGCAATGTAATTTCACTCTAAAATGAGAATTATCTAATACTGTAATGTTTTAACGGCAGTGAGAAAATTTTGATTGGAACTCCCTGCATATTCTGTTTCTCCATTTCAGAAAACTCTTAGTAACTATATTCAAATCCTGTTTTCCAGGGACAGAAATAGAAATAGCCTTTGACCAAAGGTCAGTGCAAACTAAAGGACAAGAGAGTGAGTTCAGGTTTTGTTCTGAAGAAAATCCATGGCTGGTTTCTATCTCGATTTCATTTGATCTTTAAGTAGCAAATCCTTGCATATTAGTCAGCAG
>VXAB01011671.1:203726-303574 GCA_013399175.1 Odontophorus gujanensis
GTTATTGAGCTTAATGCGGAAGTGAAGTTAAATTAATGGTGCAGTGTTTTTCAGGCTGGGCAAATAAATGATCATGGTGGGTGTTTTTATCACCTATGAACCTTCAGAGCTGGTTTACAATGGAAATGGGAGTTGAGGTCAGGTTCAGGGGGACTGTTTAGTTAACATGAAAATATTTTGCTTTTCATTCTTCTTTTTTCTGTACATGACTATATCTTAGTTCCCTACTGAGTTATTTTTTGCTTAGTTGTGTTTGTTTGTTTGAAAAAAGTTAAAAGCAATGTAATTTCACTCTAAAATGAGAATTATCTAATACTGTAATGTTTTAACGGCAGTGAGAAAATTTTGATTGGAACTCCCTGCATATTCTGTTTCTCCATTTCAGAAAACTCTTAGTAACTATATTCAAATCCTGTTTTCCAGGGACAGAAATAGAAATAGCCTTTGACCAAAGGTCAGTGCAAACTAAAGGACAAGAGAGTGAGTTCAGGTTTTGTTCTGAAGAAAATCCATGGCTGGTTTCTATCTCGATTTCATTTGATCTTTAAGTAGCAAATCCTTGCATATTAGTCAGCAGTGAATACAAGCTGCTGCACTCTACTACATGTCATAACCTGATCTGTTCATGAGTTCTGCGAAAGTTTAGCAAACATGGTGAGCAAGAGTGCAGTGTAAAATTGGGACAGCATAAGGACATAAGTGGAGAAGCGCGATGAAGCAAGGAAAATATAGCTCAAGCAGAATAAAATTCCTGCACTAATGTAAAACAGAAGATTTTGTTTTGTTGCATTTTTTTTAGAAGAACCCGATTTTCAGCCTGTGGCTAAACATGTATAACTAGACAAGACAGCTGCCTGATGCTTTGTTTCTGAAACAAGACTTGAGAGAAAGAGATTTCATACTATCAAAGAATCATAGTTACAGAAAGGATTAGGTTGAAAGGGGCTTTAAGGACCACCCTACCATAGGAAGGCTTGTCAACCACTATATCAGGCAGCAGATCTGGCTGGCCAGGTCCCTATCCAGCATGGCCTTGGGCACTTCCAGTGATGGGTCATCCACATCTTCTCTGGGCAGCCTGTGCCAGTACCTCACCATCCTATGAGTAAAAAATTACCACCTAACATCTAAATTAAAACTTCACACTTTTAGTTTACAACTATTTTGCCTTTTCCTATCACTATCAGATCATGCAAAAAGTGGGTTTCCCTCCTGATTATAAGTTCCCTCAGGTACTGGAAGGCCATAACAAGGTACCCTGGGAGTCTTCTCTTCTCCAGGCTGAACAAATCATAGAAACTTAAAATCATAGAAACACCGAGGTTGGAGAAGACCTGGAAGATCATTCAGTCCAACCATACACCTATCACCAATATTTCCCCTCTAAACCCTATCCCATAGTACAACATCTAAACATTTCTCCAACACCTACAGGGACTGTGATGCAACCTGGGCAGCCTGTACTGGCACCTGATCACTCTTTCAGAGGAAAGTAGGCCGACCTAAATCTTCCCAAATAGAGGCCATTCCCTCTAGTCCTATTGCTAGTTATAAGGGAGAAAAGGCCAATTCCCACTTTGCCACACCTCTCTTCAGGTAGTTGTAGAGAACAATAATATCTCTCTTGAGCTTCTTCTCCAGAGTAAACAATACCAGTTCCCATGGTTGCTCATCAAAAGACTTGTGCTCCAGACTCCTCACCACCTTCATTGTTCTTCTCTGGACACAGTGCAGGACCTCAATGTCTTTCCTGTAGTGAGGGGCCCAAAACTGAACACAGTGCTCATTGTGTGGTCTCACCAGGGCCAAGTACATAGGGACAATCACTTCCCTGCTCCTGCTGGCCACACTACTTCTGATACAAGCCAGGATGCCTCTGGTTTTCTTGGCCACCTGGGCACATGTTCATGTTCAGCTGAGCAGCTCTGTCTTTTCCACACAGTCTTTCAGCCATTCTGCCCCAGGACTGTAGCACTGCCTGGGGTTGTTGCGACCAAAGTGCAGGACTCAACACTTTGACTTGCTGAACTTCATCCCACTGGCCTCAACCAAAGCCCAGCTCCCTTAGGCTGTCCTCAGAGCAGAGGTGTTTTAGTCCTCTGATCATCCTCGAGGCTCTCTTCTATACCCACTCCAACAGCTCCACATCTTTCTTATTCTGGGATCCCCAGGCCTGGACACCAGACTCCTTTGGTTGTGGCCATCCAAATAATTCCTTATCCACCTAATTATCTAGCCTTCAAATTCATATCTCTCCAATCTAGAGATAAGGATATGTTGCAGAATCATGTCAAAGGCCTTGTACATCTCCAGGTAGATGACATCAGTTGTCCTTTTTTGGTACATCAATGCCATTACTCCATCACAGAAGGCCACAAGATTGGTGAAGCCATCCTGACTCTCATGGATCACTTCCTCATCTCACACATGCTTTCACATAGCTTCCAGGGAAGATGATCTTCTCTTGCACAGAGGTAAGGGGCACTGGTCTGTTGTTCTCCACATCTTCCTTCTCTCTTTCTTAACAATGGGAGCATTATTTTCCTTTCTTCAGTCACCCACAGACTTGGCCTGGCAGCCATGAATTTTCAAATATGATGGAGTTGCTGTAAGTAATTGCTTACAAAAAATAAATTAAATATTAACTTCAAGTGTAATCCATTACTAACCCAGAAGGAGATTTTGTGAGTGCATGTGTGCATACCTGATACTATGTCGTTTTGTAATTTCTTTTTTTTGCATCTTCCAGACCATCTCTTCTATTTATTTTCCTCTTCTTCCTCGAATTTACCTTCCTTCCTTTTTCTTTTTGTGCTTAAAATGTTGTGATCACTAATATCAGACATAGCATTATAGGTGTTCAATTTAAATTTTGCTTTAAATCTTTAAAAAACTGATAGAGTGAGAATGTGCATGCGAGACTGAATGCAGAATAGCTGGGGATGTGACAACTTAGATAATTAATTAGTCCTTTTCATGTCAACAGGGGGGTGCATGTATTTTGATTTTGTGCATATATTCTCATTCACGCTTTTTTTTTTTTTCATTTCATTTTTCTTTTATTTTTGATGCTTTTATTTTCATCCTGGATTCAATAAAGTGTCTGGTCTCATTACGTGGATCTGAATGACGTGTGTTAGCACCCTGCTTATTAACCACTCTTCATCTGCAGCAGGTCTGTGTTAGACACCTGTCTCAATTTTCCTATCACATGCCTTCTGTGCAGCACTGTCATAAGAACAGCAGACAGACACTCATATTTTTCAGGGGTCTTTACTATTGGAAATAAATGTAGACAAAAGGCAATATGTTGGTTTTTGTTCTTATTCTCTTCATTTTTTCCTCTGTAATTAAAAATACCCATGAATCTCCTAAATCAAAGTTTCATTTTTCAGACCAGTTCTAGCAACTCTGAAAATTCTGATAAGGTGACTTATCACTGAAATTATTCTAGTTGCCCGTTCCTGGACTATACGACACCTCAGCAGGCAACAGAAACTGACTGACTACATTGCAATTGTGATTCCTCTCATTGTTACCTCTGCTTAAGAAACACTTCTGTTTAGAAAAATCAAGATGATTAGATCATGATGATTAGGTCATGATGATTAGAGCAAAAGAAAAGTATAATTTAATGACTGAATATGGATCTGGGTCTTGGGAGACCTGGATAAGGTACCTGACTGTAGCAGTGTAAGACTGTGTTCATTTATTTTTTGTCATTTTGATTTTTTTTTTAAAGAGGAAAGTAGCCACAGAATATTGTTTGCTTTATCTTAAAATAAGATCTCATCACCGTCAATGATCTTTGTCTTGTTATTCCACAGAAATTTGACTAAATCTCATGATTAATCATGAGTTGTCCTCTAGGGCTTAGCATGTCATTCCCATCCCCTCTCTATCTCCATAAACTCTTTGCTACCTTTCCTTAGTCTTGTCCAACAGGACTTTAAATCTTTGCTCTTATTCCTTTGTACACAAATTGCAAAAGGAGTGAGACTAAGCTATGGGGCTCCTGGAGCCTATCTGCCCCTCACAACACCAGACATGGAAACATTTTTCATATTGTTTAGTATCTACTTTACCTTTACATGTCTCACCCACACCTATTCTTTCTGAGCTCTCCTGAAATTCATGTCTCTCTCCATTTATTTTTTCCAAAATAGAAGCTCAAGATTGGTGCATTTATTTGTATTTATTTTTTGGTGTATTTATGGTGTATTTATTTATATTTATAGGATGGTTCCAAGAAAATACCAGAAGATTAACCAGAAGTTTACTTACATCTTCACAGTAGTTCTTCACAAGATTTCCAGAATTACCCTGGCTTTCCAGGTACTCTATCATGTGCTGAGCACCGCAGAGCATATAAAGGGTGGAGAGAGCAAGTTTCAGGGTCATATCTCCTCTTCCATCTGATAATTGAAAGAATGTCTGAGTGACATGGACTGTAAGAAGTAGTCCTGCCTGTGCAAATCATTTTTAGCAGAATTAAATGATTTTTATTCCCACAGCTATGCTGTAAAGTAGATAAGGAGTGTGTCCATTTCAGAGAGGATATACCAAGGAACAAATCAGACTTACTGACTTGTCCAGTATTATACAGTTTGTGGATGTGTCAGGAATTGAGTATAGCTCCTTAGAGCCCTACTCTAGTTCTCTAGAGTATCGTCCAGATTATTGGCTCAACTCTCCATCAGCTGAAGCACTGAATCACAAAACAGGAGTCATTCCTTTGTGTAGCCCTGTTTATCCAACAATTTATAATTGCAACAAGCTGAACTTAGATTTCTATTTTATTTTTTTAGTGTAAAAAGGAAATGTTTCGGAGTAGATTGACTTTAAATTCCATGGAGTCCACAAAAACTTCAGGCTACCACAGTTTTGAGGTATTTATAACATGGTATTGATGTTGTGAAGTACTTCACCTCTACCCCTGTCTGCCTTGAGACATCTTGTTTTCAGAGGGAAGTGAATACAAGTTCAAGGTTACAGGAGAACATTTCCCTGGCTTGTCAACTCCTCTTTCAGCTTGACTGGAGAGCTTCTTCATGCTCTCATACTTGATTCCTGTGATCAGACTGCAGGAGGCAAATAAGAACCAAGAGGGTTGTGGCATTTGTGGTTTATTTTAGAGGTGATTTATTCTGTGAAAAGAAACAGAAAAAAAAATGAAAAGAAGAAAAGGAAAAGGAAAAGGAAAAGGAAAAGGAAAAGGAAAAGGAAAAGGAAAAGGAAAAGGAAAAGGAAAAGGAAAAGAAGGAAGCGTTTGGAAATTTTCACATGGTATAGAGATCTTGTCTGTGTACTGCTGAGTTGCTTTAAAGGTGGGTTGTTGCTATTCACCCTTTCCTCTTCCTCTGGCAGCTTTCTACTTAGGTTTGTCAAGTGACATTATTAGGGTTGATGGCCAAGCCTTGAACTCACTATGTTGATTGCCTGAATGTTTCTGTTTCTCAGTGTAATGAAAGAACAATCAGTGCCTCTGTGATATCCTCATGCGGCACTAACTGCTTTTAGAATTTATTATCATTTGTTTATAAGTATTTATCATATGTTCTGACAAGAATCTTTACAGGTTCCAACTGAGACTGAAGCACTGTACTATGAGGCTTTGCATAGATTCACAGGAACATGCTAAGAACTTACGATCTCTTTAAATGAATAAGAATGGAGAAAAGGAACGTGAAGTAGAAAACTGCCTTTGTGAGCAGCCATTTCAGCAGCTAACATACAGTGCCTCAGTCCCTACTGAGGGACATTTGATCACACTTTCTGTCTAATTACAACTGTCAGAATTTACTGTCCTTCATTCTGGTGTTTCAGCTAGAAACACGGTAACAAGTAACCATCAACAACAAAGGCTTTCTGAATACCAAAAATCACAAAAAGGCAAAAGGAGGAGGAGGAAAGGAATAAATAATTGTTCTGCATGCAAAGTGCCTCCCCACCTCCTCTTTATAAACAGTACCCCCAACAAGAGTAAAATATATATTTTCTTATGAGAAGAAATACTCAGATCTAGTTGCTTTTTCTTTTGTATTCTTTAGAAAACTTTAGTCTCTTAAGATGTCAGTAAGAAAACTAACAAGAACATTTTGGGCGAATAATCATTTGATTCCAGAAGGACACTAAGGGGAGGAAATTCAGTTGTCTAAACAGGCATCTCTGGTTCTTGTTAGACTTCATGGGAAGGTATCTGAGAGCGCTGTACCTGGTTGTCTGACATAATGTGCGATCTAGGGAAGCTTTGTGCCCTCATGGCAAAACAGGTAGATGCTACATGATATGTCATAAGGACTGGGGAAAAAATAAAGAAAAAAAAAAAAGAGAAAGGAAAAGTAATAGGCAAAGAGAAAAAAAAAAAAAAAAAAAAGCCTGAACTCTGTACTGTATCAAACAAAATTATAATTAAAGAGAAAAATAAAACAGTAAAAACACCACTGGATATGTATACGCAGTGTCACTTCTGGAGCATCCCTGGTTATAGGACAGCATCATGAGTGTCAACAGAAACATGCCCCCAGCATACTGAGGTGATAACTGGTTCTATGTCATGTGTCACCAGAGATGAAAAGACCCCAGAGTCTTCCATCTTCCTGAAGCACTATCACCTTGTGAGTGTGGAGGTGAACATCCAGAGATAGGACCTTAAGAGTCTGTAAGAGTTTACCCTGGCAGATTTGGTCTGTCTTTTGATCTGTCTTTCATTCCTGAGCTTGGATGAAGTGGAAGAAAGATATTCTCTCCTCATAAGAAACTGGAGATATTTGTCTAGCTCTAAAACCTACTGGTTTTAAAAGAAAAATGTTGGAGGGGGAAAAAAAGACAAAAAAAAATACAATAAAGCGAAGAACAAAACAAAGATTTGATAATGCAAATTGGAAAAGTTACTTCTTTTTTCCTCAGCCTAACAAATAGCAGGAGATGAATTTGTGCCAGGTAATGTGTTCTATACCTCTAAGTTAATTAGCACTAAATGCATATTTAGTTAGTGGGAGGGGTAGAAATCAAGAAACTTGTTACTTCTGTTTCTCGGTTCCTGTGCATTTAAATTCACAATTATACTTCTAGAGGAAGCTGCCTCTCCAGCAGAAAGGTCTGTACTGATCAAGGGAGCTGCCTGTTTCAGATACACTTAAGAAGGTATCTGTTGCCAAGGGGCCTCAGACTTGTAACTGTTCGCTGTTCTCATTTTCTCTTCTGCCAATTATCCAAACACTTTTCCCATTCACTTCATAATAATGATAATAATCCCTTCATTAAATAATCTCAAGGCGATTTCTACTATAAAACAAATTGGGGTTATTTCACCCTATTGACAAGAAGCAGAAGGGGTCATTTAGCCTTTGGCTGAAGCTAAATGCCCAAGCAATCACCAGTTTCTGTACTATGAAAAACATGGGGAAAAATGTGCTGTCGCTACCATTGCAATGAAGCAAGTTCCTTGAATATCTGTGGCCTTTCATGTGCCTGAAGGAAACAAAGATTCTTCTAGACCAATGGGCATCATCCTTTCTTAACTTTGCATTGTTTGAGCCTTTGGCCAAGCCATGAGGATGAGGGTCCTGAGATACAGCGGTATTACAAGGACAAAGCATCATGAAGAGGGCTTGATTGTTCCTTTTCATCACTTCTCAGCTGCAGAGCTACAGATCATTTTCTGAGCACGACATCAACCTGTCCTTAATGCATCACTGAATTCATCAAAGTCTTCTTTTGTGAGAATCCTTTAATATTCCTGAAGCCTGAACTTGTGATGCTGTGATTGAAGGTGGCTGGAGCAACAATGAACCTTTACTGCCAGTGGGAAAGACATCACAGTAACTGCTGTGTCAAATCCTAGGTAGATTGGTGCAGTGCAGAAATAACCCACTCTAAGCCAGTAATCATGCGCAGCTTGCTGCTATTCATGACAATGCTGTAAGATATGCAAAATATAATTCCACCTTGTGATTGTAGATGAGTTCCAAATGCAAAGTCTTGCAGAAAATGCACACAGAACCTTAGGCTGGAGTCAGTGGTCTAAACTTGTCACTAGTAATGACACCATCATGCTATTTTTATGCCGGACTACATGTATACTGTATTATAAGAATGACTTAATGCAACATTCTCAATTCTTCTCCCTGGTACCCTTATTACTGCAACCATAACAATCTGAAGGTATAGGACAAAGAATTTTTGCAAAGAGAGGGTATATCATATATTAGGTCAACTAATACAAACTGGGAAAAAATAGTGGCATTTTTGGAAACAGAATGCATGCTCCTGACACCTCCTCTATTTTCCCCAATGAGCTGTTTAATAAAACCTGTTACCTAACCCTGAAAACCCAGGACTAAGATCAGGAAATAACGACACTGTCCAGAGACATCCGCCTCTCTGTGTCCTAACAGTGTTCAGAACACAGTCCATAGTAATAAGCCAGTGAGTCCTTGAGAAAAAAGCCACATTTTAATTTGTGCCTCAAATTTGTGCTGCAGATTGCTAGACATATGGAGCTCATTAAAGGCTTTCAAAGATAACAGAGCCATTGTCATTGGACTCTTGCTTCAAGTGCATATGTTTGCTTATGTACATGACAGTAGCAAAATACTGAGTTTATCTCACAGTCTCTTCCAGTACCTGAACGAATGAAATTATTACATACAGAGGCACTTGACAGTTCTCCAGTTGTGCCCTTCCAACACCACAATTGGGTCAAAGACCAGGAGAAGGTGGTTACATTCACTAGATTTGACAGAGCTCAGGTTACTGAGAACACAGGATTTATTGAGTCCTGAGTACTCAAAGAAAATGCATCATGTGTAAGAAACTATCATCTGAGGAAAAAATGGGGCAGTGAACATGACTTATGACTAGTGTAGAATACATGTTTAAAACATCATGAGTTCTTCATCGAACCTGCATAGAGAGTCAGGCTTCAAAAATACTTGCCTTTTAGAAAAAAAAAAATAGTCTGAAAAATATTTATAAATGCAAAGATACAATGAGTTAATCTCAGAGTCCTTAATCATTAAGGTTATATTGATACCGTTTTGTGAGTGCTTAGAAGACAACCACCCTGAGTAAAACTAAAATGAACACTATAAAAACATATAGCATATGACAGACATTTATTATTCTTTCCTTAGCATTGTTAATCTTGATACATGACACTAACTCTTAATTTTGACAACTAAAAATGCTATTGTCACGATTCAATGAATTATATACATCAGAAAGACTTTCCCTTTTCTTCCTTCCTTTCTTTCTTTTTTCTTTCTTTCTCTTCCTTCCTTTCCTTCTTTCTTTAAATCCTTTCCTTTTTCCCCTCTCTCTTTTCAGATTGTTGTTGCTTTTATCTAATTTTCAGAAGATCTTGGCCAATAAATCTGAAAGGAACAGGGTGTGGGAAGTAAAATTAAACCAATCTAGCAGAGAAAGTCATAACAGGAATCATTGAATGGGAGTTAAAGCCAGACAAATTCAAATGAGAAATGAAGCACTGTGAGTGTGGTTAGCCATTGGAACAGGCTATGACGGGTACCAGATTTACATCTCTTGTATCCTTTATGGAAAATATGTTTTAGAAAGTGCTTTACACTGGTAACTGATTCAGTGGTGAAATACTTGGTTCAAATGTACCTAATGCATAAGAGGTCAGATCAAGGCCTTTGGAAATCTTCAAATATGTGAACATTAACAGCTCTTCTATAGCCCTTCTTTTTCCATGCATTAAGTTTTCTCTGTACTGGTGAAATCATGGTGAAATTTTGCTCTGATTTCACTAGCCAGTAATTGTTATGTGCCAAAATAGTATTAGAAAGCATGATGAAGACATATATTCAGGCTGAGAAAACTCCCAGCCCATTATCTATACCCAAATCTCAAGCCATTCAAGTTTATTTCTCCACTGGGTTCTCTCTATTTCTGTGTGTCCAGGAACTCAAACCTCTGAAGAAGGAAGGCAGACACGTTTATCATCTAAGACCTCACTATATGGCATTTTGCGAGTCATAAAATCATTGTTAGATGAATGAAAACCCACAGTCTTCCTATTCAAAAACTGGAGGAGAAACTGGCTGCATTACAAGAGTGTAATTAATGAGCAGACATAAATAAATGTGTCCTGTTAGCATCATGCTCAGCTAGCATTATGCTGCTTTCTTCTGTTCTGGTCTACAAAGACTGGTAGCAGAAATATTTTCTCATTAAATCTAATAACTACAGACATACTTTGGATTATGGAGAAGGGTATTTGCTGCATTTGGGGCATTTTTCAGGAGTGATTATGAGAATTCCATTCTGAAGAGAAGGTTAATGTTCTTCCATTTCCCAAACAAGAGAAGAGGTGCAATTCAGATCAGATCACAAAAGAAGTTCTAAGCATCTCCTGGGTTTTCAGCACAAATACTGACTCAAAATCATGTTCCCACATCCAATAGGAGATGCAGCCTGCAGAAAGAGGGGAGAAGGTGCATTTCAAGCTCACTGAGGCAGAGACTGCAATAAACTGTAGTTAGAGGAAACATAACTCACCTGAAATCACAAACATTGCCAAAGACATCCATGCCAGTGAGTAGTATCTGTTTATGCCAAGTGCTGCTCTACTTAGTGTCTCACTGGTAAAATAGTTACCCTACATCTGCCTTTCCCAGTCAACTTTCCTACCCACATCTGTGTTTCATCACTACAACTCACTTGCCTTTTCTTTCCAGTTAAATTACCACACCAGTAGATAACCCATAAATAGTTATCAGATGATAATTTTCAACAGCTTGAAATAGCTCTATAACAATACTGGTTAACACAAATAGAGAGTAGTTTAGCTCCTAATATTTGATTGGTGCATTACCAGTCCCAGTCACTGCATTATCCCACTCCTACTCAGCATCTGAATTGTCTGAGGAATTTTTCTGTAAATAATGTTGTACACCTGACTCTTCTGCCATGCCCACTCCTTTCAGCTGCAGTGGCCCTCTTATTAACTATCTAAAACCTGACTTCAGTCTCATCAGTAGTAGCTGTTGAATTATCACTGGCAGGTGCCACGAATGGTGAGCATGATTCCAACCATCACAAGGATATTCTAGTGAAGAAACCCCTCTGGCAATGACACTACACATAGTAGAAGCTCTGATTATGTCTTGGACATACATATATCACTATGGAGCAGTTTTATTAAGACTGCAGTGCAGCAGCTGCTGTGACAGGAAAGGAACTGATGATTAAGTAAGTCTTGGCGTTACCTCAACTACTAGCCAAGACAAAAGGGTCACCCCCATTCTCATAGACAAAGATGACAACAGGAGATATGATCAAATATGAACAGTGTAAATCACAACATGACAATAGTTGCTTCTATTGTCAATTAGTGCTTTACACCCTGCACTTGCAAGGAGCAAGAAAAATACAGTAGGATGCTTGTATGCATACCAGAAAATAGGCGAGAAGTAATACTGACATGACAGTGCAGAGCTCATGGGTGCATCTGAGTTGCTGCAGAACCCAAAAGTTTTTGTAAAATAGAAAATAATCATTTTCTATCTTTCATATGTGAGGATGGCATCTTTCTTGACACCACACAATTCATACTTTTCTCCCGAGGAAATAGTCACAAGTTGTCCCAGAGGAGGTTTAAATTGGACATAAGGAAAAACTTTTTCTCTCAGGAGTGGTCAGGCACTGGAATGGCCTGCCCAGAGAGGTGGTGGAGTCACTGTCCCTGGCAGTATTCAAGAGGCATCTGGATGAGGAGCTGCAAGATATGGTTTCGTAGCTTGTGGTAGCAATGGTAATGGGTGGACGGTTGGACTAGATGAACTTGTAGGTCCTTTTCAACCTTGTAATTCTATGATTGATTCTATGTTTTCCCTATACAGAAAAGCACAGTGAATGAAGCTGAATCATGTTCCTCACCATTCTGTGGCTGAGGATGTCTCAAACATAGTAGGTATGGAGCAGCCTTTATGCTCAGTAGAGACAGACCATGACAGATCAAGAAGTCTCTGATTTGCTCTGATCACCTGCTTCCCAAAACCGCTATCACGTCAGTGGTGCTCAGGTGAGCACTCCTAGATCAGTTCAGGATGAAGTATTTTTCTAATCCCATTCAATAAGTAATTTCCTAATATAACTGCTTTGCTCCTTGTTTTTAGGAAAATAATTATTTTCCCCTATGTTCAAGGGAGATGCCTGAAATATGTATTGGTTTTCATCTATGGAAGAAGTGATTTCCCTTTCCCTCTTTTGCTGATAAACTATAGTCTGAAAAATACATTTATCCTCTGATTTGTATAAGTCAATTACTCCCTTTGGGATCTTAGATTGTGCACAATTGCCTATAAAATATTTTTCCTTTGCTTTGGAAAAGATATTTTCCACATTTGGGCTCTTAAACACTGGTTCTAGGAACAGGTAGATGCTGTCATTCAGAAGTCCATTGTTTGTGGCCCATCTATGACTTTATTTTTACCTCCTTCCCCCCAGCACAGCAGGTCAGCAGGCAGTTACACAAGAAAACTGTTTTGGTGGGCTGCAAATCTGCCAAAAGAACAGTTTTCATAGGATTTCAGCCTATGACATAGGAAGCATCAGCTTTTTATGACTTAGTAATGGTAGAATCTCCAGGAGTGGAGAAACTCAGCATTATTGTGAGGAAAAAGAAACTTTATTCCAGCAGCTGGATGGGCAGATCCCATGGTTTTCTCTCAATTCTGACTCCCACGCTAATTAATACAAACCAGAACCCCAAAGGATTTCCATAAATCCCAACCTGAATGGATAATCTGCTCCACAGTAACAACAGACAAATTCAAATTAACCGTTCAGTCTCAGAGGGAAGTCAGACACATAGCAGAAATCATAGAATCGTGGAATTGTTTGAGTTGGAAGGGACACTTAAAAGTCAACTGATCCAACTCCCCTGCAGTGAACAAGGAGACCTACAACTCGATTAGGTGCTCAGAGCCCTATCCAGACAGATTCTGAATTTCTCCAGGGATGAGACAACCTGTTCCAGTGCCTCTCTACCCTCCCTGTAAAACACTTCTTTTTGGTATCCAGTCTAAATATCCCCTCTTTTAGTTTGAAACCATTTTTCATTTTCCTGTCACAGCAGAGCCTGATTAAGAATTTGTTCTTTTCTTTCTTCTTAGGTCCTTTTAGGTACTGAAACATACATAATAGCATCTATCTCCAGAGCAATAGGAACATAAGGACTCTGATGAAAAATATGAGGGAGGAAGAGAAATTAAAGGGCTTTTATCATGGAATTCTTGCTTTACTCATAGACACTTGCATATATATGTGCTCTCTGGCATCTTTTATAGGCGATACAATTTAAAAGATTAAAAGATAAATACATGTGTTAGAAAGACATTCTTTCCTTATTACGTTTTTGTGACCAAAGTTTGTGCTGACTTGCTGAGATACCTCCTGAATGTAGCAGAAGAGCTGCATGAATCACGTCAATAACAGCCCTCCCATCAAATTCAGTTGGGTGGGAGCCTGCCTATACACACAGAATTGCCTCCTTTTTATGATTTTTTTGTTATAGGTATTCCACATCATAACATCATATAGGGCACTGGGAATTAAGGAGTTGATGCTCCAGTTCCATGGACTACCAAATTTCTGGGTACCTGGTTCTCAGAAGAGAACTACATACCCCAGAGGACTTTGCGTTCCCGTTTTCCACTTGGAGATAAAACTGCACACAAGTCCTAAGACTTCTCTCTTTTGCTGGTCATCTCAGCAATGGAGGTTCCCTAGTCATCTTGTGTTCAGCTTTAGCATAAGGCCTTTGGTTTTGGACACTCTCTCTCTCACTTTCTTGATTTATTATCTTCAATTCCAATTATATTGTATTACATTGTTTTTCACATTCTGATATCTTATTTGGTAAATTAGTTTTCCTCCTCATATCATTTCCACCATTTTGTTTTTAGGCCCATTTCTCTATGCTTTCCTTTTTTTAACCCTTCCCCTTTCCTGGGATATGGGTCCGTGGGTCCCCCACCTCATTAGCCAAGGAACCAGGCAGAACCGGCCCATAAACTGTTTACAGGTTGGAAAGGACCTCAAGAGATCATTGAGTCCAGCCAGAGTCCAGTACCTAATCAATATCTTCTCCTTGCTCCTGGCACCATTAAGAGAAGATAAAAAAACAAATAAGAGGTCACACACAAAAAAATATCTAACATTTAATATTTTAAACACAGTAGTTGGTTAATGTAGAGTGTATACCTTGTACCTAGGGCTATAAAATGTTTTGCTCCAGAAATCCAAGTGTAAAAGACTCATCTTAAAAGGCACATATATTAAATTCCCATCTTGTTAACATATCATGACACTATTACGCAAATAATCAAATGCTTGTGAAAACAATAGTAACACCATTAATTATAAAATTTATTTTAATTTCTATGTGATCAAAAGTCTCCAAACAATTAATTCTATGTTTATGCCTCTATGGCAATGGACATGTCAAAAAAAATCTCACAAGGATCAAATCCTTAATGAATCAAACTAAATTACTCCAGGAATTAATTTGGCTGAGATAAAACTAGCCACACAGGGATTTTCAAAAAGACCTGTCAAACATTATGATGCTAAGATCTTATTTAACCACCCTAAGATAAGGATGAAACCTAAATCTATTTCTTTATTCCCACTTGGGATTTTGGTGTTTCATTTAAAAATAAAAATAAGAATAGCCATTTAAAAATCATGTCTATTTTGTGACTGACATTTAAATTTATATAGTTGAAACAAGGTTTCAAATAGTAATAGTAATAGTAACAGGTAAAACTGAAGAGACCAGACCTCAAGACTGGCCAAAAAGCAAGTATCATATGCATTTAGTAACATTATATTTTAGTTTATACCCAGTTCATTTGCAACAACTGCTTGCAATTAAGCTTTCCGCCCATTAGGTGCTCTTACAAAAGCTTCTGAAAAAATAACAAAATGGCTGTCCCTCTTCACAGAATCACAGAATCATAGGGGTTGGAAGGGACCTCTAGAGATCATCGAGTCCAACCCCCCTGCCAAAGCATCGCGCAGGTAGGCATCCAGGCAGGTCTTGAATATCTCCAGAGAAGGAGATTCCACGACCCCCCTGGGCAGCCTGTGCCAGTGCTCCATCGCCCTCACCGTAAAGAAGTTCTTGCGCACGTTTGTGTGGAACACAAATCAAATAAGGTGTAGATGGCATTACCATTCAGTGGAAAAGGTGAAAAAGCTATTTTCCACAAGCTTCATTAACAATTATTAGGTTCTCAACACTTTTCTCAAGCTTCTTTAAGCAAGTTTTCAATCATTTTACCCAGTAATGTTCTCAGTTGTCTTCTAGACACCAAAGTTTATCTACACTAGACATCTTTGTAACCTCTGTATATCCACTCTCTGTTTCAGAAGAGTCTCCCAGTCCCACACTGACCACCTTCTGTGCAGTTCCATGATTTCCCACCTCCAATGGCTGCAGAGTGCAGTGTTTGCAGTCTGAAGTGTGAGTGTGTATATTCATTCAGTAAGTAGCATTCAGTAGGGCTGTCCATAGAGGTGGTGGAGTCTCCTTCTCTGGAGACATTCAAGCCCCACCTGGACACCTACCTGTGCAACCTGGGCTAGGGATCTGCTTTGGCAGGGGGACTGGACTCGATCTCTAGAGGTCCCTTCCAACCCATACAATTCAGTGATTCTGTGAAGTATTCTGCCTACAGTTTTAACACCAGAGCAGTTCAGGTAGCAGTTCAGGGCTAGCAATAACAGGACTGTGGCACCAATAAACTTGGTTTGCTACCATTGGAAGCAAAGTGGATGTTGTCATCAGTCCGGCCCACGCTGGTGACACTGTGCGTTCCACTTCCTAATCCTGGACAACCAAGAGAATTGTACCTATTGCATTATGAATAGGTACATACTCACTGGAAAATCATAAAGGAGCATCATTAATATCAGTATTCCTGATGTAATTGCAGTAGTAGTGTTACCAAAAGAGATTATCATTGTTCCAGCCTCCTGGTAGATGTCACACAAAAGAAAAAGTTCACTGCTGTTCACTGCAGCTTGAGCTTCCACACTTTGTTATTCAGCTGAGGATTTCTTAAGCAAGGAGTTATTAATTCTGTCCCTTCAGAAAAACCAAAGTTGTTAAGAATAATTCTCACATGTAGTACATAGGTTTGGATTAGCAGCCAACAGTGGAGCAGAGCCAGTCAAGCATCCTTGAGTCTCCACAGCAACATGATTTATCCTACACAATCTGTACTCAGAATAAGTGATTTTGCAAGTCATTTTGAGAGAAAAAGTATTTCTGGTAGCACAATTTAAGAGCACAAATTTGCATGTGCATTGTCTACTGGTCAATGAACTGATAACACAGCTGTTACACCTTTAAGAGAACAGTAATATTTTTTTGCATAAGTATCTTAAACATCCACTGCCAATGGTAGGATTTCCAAAGTATCTTTGATGAATTGGATAGATTAGGGAATCTATCTTTTTTGATACTCTGTAGAAGAGGCAGTGATAGATTTTTGAATTTGTTCATCACCCCCCCTTTAGTATCACTAGATGCTGGACTCACTTATATCAATAGCTGCTATATCCAAACTATCATAACCAAGGAGCCCATGATCCGTGGAAAAATAAAAAGGAAATCAAATCTCCTCATATGGGATTTGCTCTGAACAACTGTTGATTATGCTGAGAGATATAATTTGCTTCATAGATGCGCTACAAAGCAACCTGCAGATACATGTTAAGGAGGGAATATTCTGAAAGTCTCATTTCATGGTCTTAAACCAGAAATCAGCAACATGTGGCCCTTGAGCCATATGCACCTCTTAAGCTGTTCAAGTAAGGTTTCTATGCCAGGGAAAAATCATACCTCAGGAAAGGGAGTAATGGGCCATGCTGGCATAGTGACTGCGGATATAAAGAGAATCTCCTGCTAATAGCAAGTATCAAGCCAGAAGGGGCTAATGAAACTGATATCACTGGGTGACCTTGAAACACTATGCACATAGCCCCACCAATTCCCAAAATAAGACCCATGATGAGCCATTGTCATCTCCCGTCTGTGAATTGCTCTTCAATCATCTCTCCCATGGATTCACCATGTGTCCTGTGGTTTAGAGCCATATGAAAACACACAGGAATGGCCACCCCGTGCTGCCCTGCAAACAGTACTTGATATATTTACTGGAGAAGAGGTTTGAAAAAAACTATCTATAACAAAGACCAATAATTATGTGAAATGCAATAGCAAAAAAAAAATCATTTTGCACTTCCATGTGCTGGAGTTTTAGAGCATGATCCCTGATTACTTTATACAATTATTAACTGGCATCAAGTCATGATCCCTTGGCAAATGCTTTTAATTTTAATTTCCAAAAGAACATAACTTTTTACAACAGCTGAAACTGTATTTTTAAATTATTGAGAATGCTGCTTAGATAAAAAATTTCAGCAGTGGAAGGCAAAAAGTGGTAAACAGAGACTTTGTCAGATTATGACATTTATTGTCACAAGCAGTGCTACTGAGGAACTGTATCCCTCCATGAAGTACTATATCTTTCATTAAAACAAACCTCATGGGAGACATAATTACATGCAGTGTGAATACAGACACAATTGATGGTGAATACTTCATAAACAGTTGGAAAGACAAGGAGTTGTACAAAAGTTTTTACCACTTTCTCCATTTCAGAGCAGAAGACAGTTACGAGCATGTTTAAAATCCTGACACTTTTAAAATATCCTACAACCCTCTTCTTGATAAAATGGCCATTCTTTGGCACCACAGTTTTGTTTCTTTTGAAGCTCCAGAAAGTCTACTTTTCAAGAATATTCAAGGGAATATGTTTTAACAGAGTTGAAAGGCAATAATCTCACATTCAGTTTTGAAGCAGGGTGATTTTTCTTTTCCTTAGTATATATTTTATCGTGATGTCGTATTGCAAATTGTCTAAAAAATAGAGGGAGAAGATCAACACAGAGTAAAGTTAATGAGAAAAGATTCATAGAATCATAGAATGGTTTTAAGATCACCTAGTTCCAACCCCCCTGATATAGGCAGAGACACCTCCCTCTGGACCAGGTTGCTCACAGCCCCACCCAGCCTGGCCTGGGATGAATCCAGGGAGGGGACATCCACAACCTCACCGATCAACCTGTTCCAGTACCTCACCACCCTCACAATGAAGAATTTCTTCCTAATATCTAGTCTAAATCTACCTTCTTTCAATTTAAAGACATTTCCCCTTGTCCTGTCACTACCTGCCCTTATAAGATGTCCCCCACCAGCTTTCCTGTAGGCCCCCTTCAGGTAATGAAAGTTCACTGTGAGGTATCCCCTGAGCCTTCTCAAGGTTGAAAAGCCCCAGCTCTCTCAGATTGTCCCAATAAGGCAGGTGGTCCAGGCTTCTGATCATCAGTGAATGAGTTGACCAACCTTAAAAACTGAGTTTTTTCTCCAAAATCACACTTCTGGAAGTTCTTCATGATTGCCGGGCATCAAAGTCTTTTTACAAAACATTTGGAAGTTCTCCAGTAACACAAAAACCCAACACATTGGTCATATCTTGAGTCTAGCTAACAGGCACTCCCAGCTACAACCATTAGCAATGTTAGTCTTGCAAGACTGACTCTATTCCTTGATTCTGATACTATTTCTTCTCCATTATATAAAGATGGAGTTGCCCTGTAATTTCCTCACCTTGAGACATGCAGAGCCCTTTCTTAAGCATTAACTGCAGTACTGGTGTTCTGCAGCCTTGCAGTAAAGGACAATGATTTCAGGATTTATAAACTGATTTACCATTTCAGTCCATGCAATAGTTTCAATAATCCAGTTGTCCTTACAAAAGGAAGTGAAATAGAATTTGGCTTTAAAATTGATTTTTTTTTTTTATTTATTTGAAATACTTTCCCCATGATAACAAAATTAAACAAAAAACCAAACACAGGCTTCAGGAAGAAGCTACACAGCATCAGGGACATGTTTTCCAGAAAAATGTGCTTGTAATTTGTCTTCTGTGCAGCAGGGAGTTGCCACTACCACGCTGTGGTCTCAGGTGCTCATGTGGTTCTATGTATGCAGTCACTTTTTGTGCTGTTGATCAAAATGTTTCCATCGTGATTATCCTCATTTTATCTACTGAGGAATTTATTATCCACAAGATTTGGTGAGGCCCTTATCCTTGAATATAAGATTGTACAGGAAAGATACTGAGGCCACACAGACCCCTACTCATTTCCTCACCATTTATAAAGTAACGCTACACTTAGCATAGCCCTTCATGAGCTTATGTGTACACATCACTATCCAGTTGTTCTCTGTTGCCCAATCAAATAGCTATTATCATCTGCTTCTTCCTTTATCTGGGAGAGTGACTCTGAAAATGTTATAGTGAATAACAAAAGGCACAAAGAACATGGCATTGATATGTTCTTTCTAAAGAAAACCCATATATCTACAAATATGGTTTGAAGTCCTAAGGGACCCAATAAAGATAACAGGAGTTTGCCAGAATTTCACCCAGGGAAAGATAATAGGCACTTACACAGAATGAAGTTCCAGACCTGCTGTTTGTGATGTCCTTCATTCAGCACTATAATTTGTAAGAGAATCAGCCTAAAATTTGGGAGGTGAGTGGAAATTTCTAGCTGTATTATTACTCCAGAAATGTTATATTCTGTATGATACGTTTGTATAACTAGATAGCTCGTGTTGACTGGTCCGGTTCTCATTGATTTTAATAACACTGTGCCAATTTACATTAGCTGAGCAACAAAGCCAGAGGCTGTGATTTTTCTCCCATTTTTTTTTTCCTTCTTAATAAACAACAGAAAAGAATAATATCCTAGATCTTTGTACAGAACAGCAAAGCAGTGGGCTGCTAAGCATATTTGCTACAGAACAACCAAAGACCATGTAAAAAAAAAGTGTGGCTGTTCCTGACACATTTAGTAATGACATATTTTATTGTGGCAGACATAGTATCATTTAAACATTGAAAGGCTATGACAATATTTGTACTATACTCAAGGTGTAGTAAGAGGCAATCAAATATTGATTAAAATGCAATAAAAACATAATTAAAAACACTCTTAATAAAATTCAAACAAATAAAACTCATCACCAAAAGGGAAGGGGTAAAAAAGGATAAGCTGAGTCTGGAATAGGCAATAATTGGAGGTCTCTCAGAGACCCGTATATTCAAGGGAAAGAAGAACAAAGAAACCCATCTTGTCAGTGAATTAGAGAAACAAAAATCCCACCTCTTGAGCTCTCTTGACTAAAATGGGTAGAGTCAGAGCACAATAGGATAATTGAGTAGTGCTGCAGGGGGCACAGATGCAAATACAGTGAGTGCAGCAGCCTGTCACTGTTCTGCAGAGAGCACCCACTACCCCCAGGACATTCCTCATCTGTAAGTATTCATGCACCCTGCTGACTGGAAGGGTCTGATCTTGTTTTTCATCAGCTGCAAGGGAGATTTTGGGTGCTCGTGCACAGGTATATTTGCACTGCATATAGCTACAAGAGTAATGAGTCATGATAACATCTCTCTGGGTCCCCCAGAGTTTTCCAGGTGCTTTCAAGGTAACAGCCAAACCATGGGTTTCCACCCTACCACAGGACTAAAATCTTCTGCTTCTGAAATCCCCAGCAGAATCTAGCTCCTGCAACAGCCTTCTTTTTTCTCTTAGAGTAAACAACTTTGCCCCATGGAAAACTGTTCTAAAGGTTGACATAAAAAATCATTTTTGAAGTTCTTCAGTATTACCTATGCCCCATCCTTCTGCATCTCATTGGTTTTTTTTTACTCCTTCACTATTGCATGCAATAGCATCTAATTGTTTGCATTTTCAAAGCCCTCTTGTCTTCTGGACATCACTTTTGAGTGACAAAATGTCATTTTTGATCAGTCCGTCATGTTGATCTTAGTCTCCACCATTCACTGGAGCTGGATTTTAAGCATGCTTGTTCATTCCTTTCATGTTTAGGAGGAATTCACTATGAGTCGATCTATTTCATTACCCTCCTTTAAATCTATGCTTATAACTCTACTGATATGATTCCTATGAAAACCTTGACAATAATTAACTTTCTTATATCCCAAACTCCCTCTACAACAATAACCTATATTTTGTATTATTTTTTCTGCTCACTCATCCTCCACATTTCTCGCTTCATATATGACTTGGAAGCTTTGAGAACAAAGATTTAATTTTCTTCCTTGTTTGTACAGCTCATAGTGCAGTAACTGCTAGGTCTTCGTCTAGTCCAAGTCTTGAGCCTCCAGGTATTATTGTAGCAGAAGTCATAATAGCAGCCAAAATATAAAAATAAAGAAAACCTACCTGGAGGTCAAAATCTAACCAAAATGTCTGAAAGTGCTTCTGGTACCCTATGCTCAAGCACCTGCATCAGAATGGCGTAGTTTCTGAAGGGTAACTGCAAAACAATAAGGATGTAGCCACAATCTGCAGTCATTGGGTAAATCTGCCCTTTATGTATGTGATCACAAACAATTATCTGTGAAGCAGAAGCAACCAGAACTAACCAGTGAGATCAATCAGCAATAGAAAGAAGCAAGGCATCTTGCATCATTCTTATTTATGTGTATTAAATAAGTCATCTGTAATTGGAAGGTTGGATGAGCTGTCCATATCGTCTACACCATTCAACTGTCTGTAAAAACATGAAAAATTAACTAAATAACATAAAGGACTTGATCCTACAACTTGTTAGATTTCCTAAACACAGTCCAGTGGACCACAAAGCCAAGTTCAAAGGTACTCACTGATTTACTGAATTCAGTGTAACTGAAAAAAACCACACAACAGTGAGTTTTGAAATTTTCTGTGGGATACGTCCAGGAAGTGAATGAGCAGAGTATTATTCTGTACTTCACCCTGAAATGCATCTATCTTCTTGTTCTGTTTATGCTTATGCTCACGTTTTCTTACAGCAGTGAGTGCTTTACGTGAATGTTTCAAGGTCAGAGTTTCAACACAGTTTCTTATTTATTCTTCTACCTACTGTGGTGTTACTGAGATCGGATGATGCCTGTTGAAGACACCTGCAGTAGTTTACTTTCTATGAAGTTCAGTAAAAAAGACAAACCATTCTAGCTTTGATTTGTATTTGAAAAATTTCATACAGCTCTCTCACTCATAACATCCCTGTTTATCCTCAGTACACACTGGAGAGTGTGAAGCTAGATTCATAGATTAAACATGCTATCCATCAGCTGCCTGTAGCTGCAGATAATTATTTCAACTGCCATTTAAAAAAAAAAAATCAGAATGATGCCAAATTGAAAAATCTGTTCCTCACTTCTCCTGGTGCATGAAGTCCCTTGTTGGGTTATTGAAATTGCTAGGCTGTTTTCGTAGCCAAGGAAAAGAGAGAAGACAGATGGAGCCATGCATTTTTGTATAAACTCTTAAGAACTGTCCTCGTGACAACCCCTTCTCTGTCTCCAAGGCAGTGGTTAAATCTTGTTATGTGTCCTTCTCTATAGTAAAGATATTCTGAGCAATGCTTGACAATTCTGGCATGTTTTCTGCGGGGATTTACTTGTACTGCATCATTAAAGAAAGATACTTTCCATATGATCAACTCAATGTTCCCCCCTCCCCTCTTCTTCAAAAAACAAAAGCATCCAAATATATATATATACACATATACATACATGCATATATGTTATACTTGTATAAATGTTAACATCCTAATGGAAGATAAAAGTAAGAATTTGAAAATGGATGCCTGCATTTTAATTGTTGTGATAATGTATTTAAATTGTGCATGGACTGAAAACCCTGAGGCAAAGCAGATCCCTTTCTAATATGTCCCGGGTGTTAGAAATGCAATGCACTTAATTTCACATAGAAACAAATCCCATTCAGAAGACCTACACAAGAAGCAAGGCTGCTGTGCCTCTGTGTTTTAAATCATCCAAATATTTTCTTTTGCTTTGCCTGTGATCAAAAGAAAAAATAGTGCCCAGTGTAAAGCCATTTCAGCACTGCCCTACTTGTTTTCCAGTTCATTTATTTTACTCTGCTTTTCTGACTTCCTATTAACCTATTAGTCTATATTTTCCCCTGTGTCTCAAAATCTTATTTTCCTCTGTATATGATGTTGATAACTTTGTAAATATTTTGTGTTTATATGAATGAACGTATAGAGAGGAAGCAGAAAAAGCAGTCTTTCACATAGCTCGTCTTCATGTCTGGATACATAACACACAAACGCATACACAGAGCTTTTGAGTCAATGCAAATGATGGATAACCATACTTTGAATGTCTATAACACCTCCCACTGAGTGCTTTACAAATATCAGTGAATTCATAGCACCAATGAGAGGCAGAGAAGTATAAATATCCTTACAGAGACAGGAAAGCTTGTACAAGATGGCTATATTTTCAGAGGTATTGAACATGCACAGCTGTCTTTAACTTCAAGACAAAAATGGAAGATGTTCATCACTTTGGCAAAAAGGACTCAAATCCTTGGCCCCTTCCATCTGAGATTTAAGTGTCTAATTTTCTCCAGCTCAGGTGCAATATAGGCTTGAAGTAGAAACCTCTGAAAAAGTTATTTGCCTATGTTTTATAGAAGGTAGGATGAGATGATCATAAAAGTGATCAAAACTTAATATCTATGAACTTTGAAGATAGTGGCTTGGGTGATATTTCCACAGTAAATCTTCGGTAAGATCAGGAATAGAACTCAGGTTTTCTGATCACCACTATTTTTTGTGCTTCTATCACTGATCTGTGGCTGTCCTTTTCAACTAGGTCAAAAACTCCAAAATTAGTAAAACATATAGAAACAGATAAAACAAGTAGATGCATTACCTTGTCAATATTATTCACAGTAAGTCTTACAAAGTCTATATCATAATATATAACATAATTTATAAATAAAGTCACAAATTGTATCTTGCTTTTAGGATAGATGATTTCCAGAAAAAAATGTCCTTTATTTTATACCAGTTTACTGTGCTATTGCACAACACAATGCCCTGTTTTCAAGAGAGGTAGGACAGAATTGATTATACAACTGTATTAGAGCACATTGTCCCTGGAAATCAAATTTGCTTGGGTAAGCTATAGATGTGAATTTTTCTTATTTTGCCTGTTACTTTCCAGAGAGATGAAAGAAACAAAACTTAGACCAAAAAAAAAAAAAAAAAAACTCGCTTCTTGTTTGTCTCAGTTGTATTTCAGAAAAAAACTTTAGTGCTCAGTCTACTACTTTTTCTTTTCATGTGGAGTGTAAGCTTCAAGTACAGATCCTTATTTAATACAATGATAATCACTCAATGCTAAAGCTGTTAAAGAAATATCATATTATGGTGAAATAATGGAAACATTATTGTTTGTTATTCGTTCATGAGGAAGACACAAAAATTGAGTATCAACCATGGGAAAAAAAATCATGCTCTTCTCTTTACCTAAGTTATGTGGTCACTTAGTAAGTAATGCTTTATGCTTTCTCCTTTATTTTGATTTATAAGCAAGTCATTGTTCAATCTAATTATGTCCAATATATTGCTGGAACACATTGCGTCTTGGCATTTCACCATTTTTAGCTTCATAGAAAAATTGATACTAATAAAAGGCCTTTTTTCCCTCCTTCTCACCCTCCCTACAGGTAAGTCTGTGAAATCAGATCGTTCCATGTACATTGGTGAATCAATAAGGGCAATAAATCAATGTAATTTATTAAAAGTTACAACATTCTGGACTACTACATAGATTCATCCAGCTGAGCTCTTATCACCTTAGGTGTTTATATTATAAGACACTTGTGCAATCCTCACGAAAGCAGAATTCCAATAACTCATTGTAAAGCTATTAATAATCAGGAATTAGAAAGTTTCAGCAGAGTTTATGACCTAGTTGGTAGAAAATGTAACACAGTGACTTAGGCAGTCTGGACCGTTTCCTAAGTACTCTTTAATGACAGCAAGTATAACACGCGAAGAAGTTAAAAACAAAGGAAAATTGAATTCCTTCTGCCAGTGAGACATTGCTAGCTTTATGTTTTCACCTATACACATGTAAATTATTTTGTTGATGGTGCTTTTTCCCAGCTGTAGATTGTCACCTTTTCAGAAATGACTTGTCTCAAGAATAGCAGCACCCAGGCAGACATAGGGCACCTTTTTTCTCTCTCATTTGTTGTAAGAAATTCTCTCAGAGGAATATTATCCCAAAAAATTGAGATAGCAGCGGAACAGGCAGTGAGGATGGCATTACACCACGGCTGTGGTGATCCTCCTGTTCCCTCCCTCCTCATCCACAAGGACATCAGACCACATTGGGGGAAGTAGCACCTCTCCCTCAGTTCACATGGCTGAAGCAGAAACCCATTTCAGGATGCATACTGAAGTGCTACGTTTCCACTGTGTTTGCAAAACAGTACCAGAAAGTGTTGGCTCATCACCTGAGGAAAGTGAATATCCTGGTGCTGAGCATCTCGGGGTTGGTGGATCATCACTCCACCTAGTTGTTGAGTCTCAGTTCAAAAAGGGAGAACATCCAGCTGTGCTCTCTTACCTCTATCAATGCAAAATTTAGTATTTTTTTGTGAATTCCTTAATATTTATAAACCATTCACTGAAGATTTACTGGGTGGGATTTGCCTGCTGTGAAAGGTGAAAGAAAGACTGAGGAAATGATTCAGTATCCTCTCAGCATCATAAGCCTTCAGACTAGAATGCAGTTGAATTTCTGAACGACCTATTTATCAGTTAGGTGTCAGTAGGAATTGATGAAACCTTAAAAGCCACAGTTAAGCAGCATGTAGCATAAGGATGGAGAGCAGAAGGGTGCTGTGTGCATTGTGCTATTAGGAGGAAAGCATTCTACTAGCAGTAGTCATCCTTTTTATTTCAGATAGCACCTGTGAGGAATATTTAAATCACATTTAGTCTGAGATTAAAAAAAGAAAAATTTTTGACTTAATAAGAAGGCACCATGAGACACCATGGTGAGAACAGACCAAAATAGACTTGTGACATAAAAACCTTTTTGAAGCATCGCTCTATACAGTGGTATATTATCAACAGAGCAGATGAATAACTGAAATCCAATCTTGCTGGTTCCATTGAAAATCTGGGTTCATTTTGTTACATTAAAGACTATTATTACAGCAGCAAAGATCTAATTTTTACCTCACTATTAAAATTCATTGTAATAATTACTATGGCCCCATCAATGATAATGAATGTTGTCTGCGTGTGTGCACTCATGCACGCCCAAAGTGATATGCAATTTTTAACATACATTGCAGAGTCCAACCCCTTGCTCCCTCCTTCACAGCCTTGAATAACTATCAGCTTTTGCTTCTCAGTCCTCCTTGCATTAGAGATAGAGACAACTTGAATTTACTCACAGCTTATCCTGAATGCAGCAAGGATGTTGTGTACCGTACAGAACCCACAGCTATGAGCTTACTGAATCCTCCAAAATAAAATGGTTAAAAAAAAAAAGAGGAAAACAGTGTAAATGTGCAGAGAATTGAGTCTTGTTATCAGTGTCTTATTTCATGTGTCATCACAAAATGAATGCGCAATCTGCTCTAGTATGTAAGCATGGGGTATAAAAAGAATTTACAGTATATAGAATGAGGCTTAAAGTTGTTATCAATAAGTGCTCCATCTGAAACAGCATTTTGTAACAGTAGCTACAACAGTGCATATATCTTACATATGCACATAAAAATGCATACATATGTCATAAATGTACACATCCACACAGAGATACAGGCAGAAATTCACACCAGCGACATTTGAATACCTCTTTTTCCTGAGCACCTTCTGTAATATGAGCGATTCTCCTATGCTTACTATTAATCAGTTCGATCCTGTGATTATTGCACTTACATGCAGAGCTCTGTGAACTTGGGAAATCTTGCTTGGCAAACAAGCTTCCAAAACGGAATCAGCTCTCCAGACTGAATGAAATGCATGGGACCAGGGTGGTGAATTGCAGATAGCAAAAAGGAAAAGAAACTACTCACCAAGGAGAAGAAGATAAAAATCAGAGTAATTAGAAGAAAAACAAACATGCTTTGTCTTAATTCTGTTGTTGGCTTTCTCCCTGGTAGACCCCCTACCCCTGTCCTTATTCAAGCCAGTTGTATGTGGCTAGAAAGCTACAGATGGAGCCATAATAGCACACATGCAGTGTTATCTGCTTAAAAGGAGAGAACAGCCCACGGGGTAAAATTGTTCTCACAGGGTGGAAGGAGAAACTTGTGAGGTAATTATTGAAATAAATACAAAACTCACAAGTTCCTTGCAGGAATATCTCATTTTTCAGTGGGTTATAAAGCGTAAGCACAGATTTGGTATAAACTGCTTATAAAGAAACTGGAGGGGCAGCAGCGCCAGCCTACTGGCAGGAAATGACAAACACTGTGGATTTAAAACAAAAATTGCAACAGAAGTAAATTAAAAACACGATGATAGAGCAGGATAATTTTGTCAACTCATCATAAACTTCCAACATCTCTGAAGTCGGGCCCGTAGTCTGTCATCTGACCTTTCTGCTTTCATTGTTTTTCCTGATTTGAAGTCATGATCAATAACAAATCTATTATTAAAAAAATAAATAAATAAGAAAGGCAAATTGCAAATTATAGTTTGGGTAGCAAGAGATAGATAGAGATCAGTACATAGGTTTCTATATGTATTCCAGTGATAGCCAAACCCAAGTCAGGAAACTAAGCAACCTTTTAACACCTATGGGAAATGTTACAAAAATATGGAGCCACAGATCACAAGTAGAAAACAGTTCTTGCTCTCTGACTGTGTATTAATCCTGGAGACATGGTTAGCAGTGCTCAGCATGGTCTGGATGAGTGATTCTCCTTTTTTGTGTGTGTGTCATTTTTGTTATTCCATTCTCAAGCTAAAACATTGTATATTTAATCTACTTCTATGGTTTTCCTGTAGTCTAATTTTTATTTTACAGCTTTCTGGATCATCAGTCATTGCTTGTTTATTCTTCCATTTTGTTTGTTAGTTTGCTCACTAAGATCTATGGAATATTTTAACACGGGGCCCAAGGGTAAGATCATCTTTCAGTCATCCTTGTTGAGGCTTATGAACAGAAGAATGCCTACAGAACACAGATGGACAAACTCAGACAAATGGCACATGCTTGAGAAACAAGGATTCTCTTATCTTTGTAAAGTGAATCAGTGCATAAAGGACTTAGGGAAGACTCTGATGTATATGTATCCTGGAACGTCATTTAGAAAACTTGCAGTATCTCGTAATAACAAAAGATGTCCCAAGAGATGAGAGTTGTCCAATAGCAAACACTTTCAGTTCATGACTTCTGTTCCAGAGTGTCAGATCAGTGAGATCATGTGACTACTCCCACCAGAAATGCACTAGCAGAGTAGAAAAAGTCATCTTCACATGGATCACCTCCAGAGCAAGTGATAGGCTCCAAGCAATGTCTCCAGAGGATATGCTTGCTGAGTGTAGTTGAAGGAAATACATCAACTTGCATTTCTCTTCAAATACAAGGGGTAAAGAGGTGAGGCAGTTATAACCAAAATAAAGGAAGACAGTCCTTGGTAAATGGAGTGATAGGAAGCACATTCTCTAGCAGTGGTTAAGTTTTATTCTGAAAATATGTTTCATCTTTGACACAGTATTCTATTTGTGTGGTAAAGGGAAGATGGTCTGTGAAAATCTTTTGGCATTATCTAAGGGTTTCTTCCCAATAGGCTATTTTCTTCAAAAACTTTCTTCTTATCACTATCTAGTCTATTATGAAAGTACATATTTCTTCTTCAGAGCAATTTTAAGGGCTTCAGAAATAAAGGAAAAAGATTCTGCTGTGAATTTCTTCTTTTACAATTTTCAGATGTTCAACACAATGGAACTGTTCAGTGACTCCACATCCTTAGCTTATTTGGGGCAATGCAGAGGGGAATAACATCATGACTACTCTTTCTCTTGCACTTATTTGTGCTGAAACTGTGGAGAATTTTCCCCTTACAACAGAGCAGTAAGTGAAATAAGGGGATTGTTCTGACTGTACCCCACTGGATATGCCTATTCTTTCCTCACTCTAGGGAGCCAAATTCACTAAGTAACTCAGTGCTGATGCTTATGAGATCTGCTAATCACATAATTTCTTTGATTCTCTTAAACACAGAAGTCATCTTTCTTCGATTTTGTATGAGATTACCAGACATTTATGAACTTACTAGGCATTTAGATTATGACCAGCAACATGTGGATTAATTTCAAGATGCACTCTTGAAAGATGTAATTAAACATATACAGATACAAGTGGTCATGTCAAACCTTTCTGATGAGTACTGAAAAAAAAAAATTGATGAGAATTTTCATACAAAAAGCAGTCTTAGACAAGATTACCTTCTTCTCACAGCAACTATTTTTGCTGTACTTTTAAAATGAATCATTCAAAAAAAAAAATGCTCTCCTTGAAAGATAATCTGCCTTGAATTGTCTTCCATTAACCAAGGAGTAAGAGAACAAGCAGCTGCTGGGACCACAATAGCTCTGTGCCTTGGCTCTGAAATAAGAGCCATCAACCCAGTTCTTCCAGTTCTACCTCACTCCCCAGAATCCTATCAGAAACAGAAGCCTTGTGGTTTTCAGTGATTTTTATGTGAGAAGAGATACATACAAATTTGCAGAGCATTCTAAAGTAAATCATTTGTTCAAGACATAAAGAACAAGCAAACACAGCATTCAGAAAACTATCTTAAAAAGTTCCATTTTTTTCTGGAAAGTCTAACTATTCACATACATGATGTTTCACTCATCTTTGCAATAATCCCCTCAGCTGGAAAAAATAATCACAGAATTATAGAATCATAGATTCATAGAGTAGCTTGGGTTGAAAGGGACATTAAAGATCATTTAGGTCCAATCCCTGCCCTGGGCAAGGTTGCCACCCACTGTATCGAACAGCCCTGGTCCCCATCCAAGATGGCTTTGAATGCATCCAGTGATCAGAAATCCACAACTTCTCTGGGAGTTCTGTGCCACTGGCCTCACTACCCCCTGAGCAAAAAATGTCTTATTAATGTCTAATCTGAATTTCCACTCTTTTTGTTTAAAGCCATTAATTCCTCGTTTCCTATCACTATTAGATCACATAAGAAGTCAGTCCTCCTCCTGATTATAAGCTTTCTTAGTACACTGGAAGGTGCAATAAGGTCTCACTGCAGCCTTCTCTTCACCAAGATAAACCAACTCAACTCCCTTGGCCTTCATTCATAGGAAAGGTGCTCCAACCCTTTGACCATTTTTGTGGCCCGCCTGTGGAGACTTTCCAACAGCTTTGCATCCTTCTTGTAATGGGAACCCCAGGTTTTCACACATTAGTCCAGATGAGGCCTCATGAGGACAGAGTAGATGGGGACAATCACCTCGCTCTCCCTGCTAACCACTCCTCTGATTATGCAGCTTGGGATACAATTGGCCTTTCAAGCTTCAAGAACACACTGTTGGCTCATGTCTAGGTTTTTGATAACTACTCCCCCAAGACCTACTTGGCAGTACTGCTCCCAAGGCGTTCTTCCAGCCTATACACATATGTGGGATTGTGGTGACCCAAAGTACTGCATCTTGCATTTTGCCTTGTTGAACATCATTCAGTTTTCATGGGCTCACTTTTTAAACTTGTCCAGGTCCCTTTGGGTGACATTTCTTCTTTCTTTTGTGTCAACTGCATGACTCAGCTTGGTGTCATCAGCAAACTTGCTGAGGATGTACTCAGTCTTGCTGCCTATGTTATAAAGATGTTGAAGGGCACCAGAACCAAGACACACCCCTGGGGGACACCACTTGTCACTGTCCTCCACTTGGACATAGAGCCACTGACCACAATCCTGTGGCAGCAATCATTCAATCAACTCTTTATCCTTCAAATATTTCTGCCTTCAAATTCATATTTCTCCAATTTAGAGATAAGGATGTGATTGCATCGTATCAGTGGTCTTGTACATGTACAAGTAGACATCATCAGTTGCCCTTTCTTGGTCCACCAATGCTGTCACTCCACCACTGAAGGCCACCAGATTGGTCATGCATGATCTTCCCTTGGTGAAGCCCTGCTTCAGATCATCTTTTCATCACGCATGTACCATAGATACCAGGAGGATCTGTTCCATTATCTTCTCAGACACAGATGTTTGGATCACAAGCCTGAAGTTCCCTGGAAATCCCTTTCTCCCTTTCTTAAAAATGGGAGTGATGTTTCCCTTTTTTCAATTACAAGGGACTTTGCCTGACAGCCACAACTTTTCAAATATGATGGTGGGCAACTTGGCAACCATATCACTATATCAAATGGCCCCATAAACTCCCTTGACCCCTGTGTAGAGGCTCAAGGACTCGATAGGCATGGGAAGCCTAACTGTCAGTGAAAACCAAGGCATGAGATTTCTCACTATGTGTTGAAACCAGTTCTTCTTTCCAGTTTATCAGAGGGGATATACTCCCCTTTGCCTGTCCCTTCTGATCAATTTATCTAAAAATTCGCTTCCTGTTACATTTATATTCCTTGTCAAAATCAGTTCCAACTGTGCCTTGACTTTCCTAATGTCATCTCTGCATGTCTGGACAGTATTTCTGCATTTTTCACAAGCCATCCATTCCCATTTCCTTATTTTTCCTTAGTTTAACCAGCAGATCCTGGCTCAGCCATGCCTGTTTCTTCCCTCCTCTGCTTGATTTCTTATTCTGGGAGATGAAGAGCTCTCATGCTGACAGAAAGTTGTCCTTAAATAACTGCCAGCTCTGTTGTGTTCTTTTGTTCCAATGTACAGTTTCCCTTGGGATTCCGTCTACTAATTCCGTCTAGTAATTCCTTAGCAGACAGTAATTTGCTCTCCTGAAGTTCAGGGTCCTGACTCTCCTCTTTGCCATTCACATGTTCCTGGAGATCACAGACTTTGACAAGGACATGGTCACCAAAGACCAGAGTGCATCCAATCTTAACCTTCTTAATGATCTCCTCCGCACCAATGAGAATCAGGTCCAGTAAGACTTCATTTCTGACTGGTCTGTCCAGTATCTAGCATAGGAAGTTTCCTGGATTGCTTGCAGCTCACAATGTTGTTTTCCCAGCAGATAGACTGAAATCCTTCACCAAGATGGGAGACTGTGAGCACGATGTTTCTTGTAGTCGAAGTAAGAAAGCCTCATCCAAAGGATTCCCTTGATCAGGAAGCCTGTAGTAGACCCCAACCACCAGATGTCCTCCACAGGTCTGGTCCCTAATTTTAACTCCTAAGTTCTCAACCTGGTCATGGCTATTTCTCAGAGGCAGTGCTTTTCAAACTACATATTTCTTAACAGAGACGGCAATTCCACTGCCCCTCCTCCCTTGTTTATCCCTTCGAAAAATCTCGTAGCCCTCAATCGTAGTTTTCCAGTTTTCCAGTTGTGAGGTTTAATTTCAAGATTTCTTATACTTTTTCTTTAGCAATAAAACAGAACATAAGTATCAGTCATTAATGTGCTGATAACTGCCATTTAGAAGTCCTTAATATTAGGGGCTGCTGAATCCAGCTGTCACATCTCCATCCCCTGCAGGCCAGACAAAGTCAAGTCTCAGCATGTATTCCCAGTAGGCGTATGCATACAAGAACATTTATTCAAAGCATTTATACATGTACATGCAACCAGCCACCCAGATCAACACATGCAATCACATCCAGTGCTCTTAGAAGCAAAATCAATGGCCTCAGCCTAGCTGAGCAGGATGAAGGTCTTTTAGTGGAAGTTTATAAGTTCATATATTTAAACATTAGATCATTTATTTATATGTAAAACCATGTGAGCATAGTGAATTCCTCCACAAGTCAGGCTCATACACTCAGTCTACCCAGTATCTACCATTGGAGTCCAGTCTCCTCTGTTGCATACACCTGAATATGATCCCAGATGCCACAACTCTAGTCCAGTTGCAGGTACAGAGCCCTTTGAATATACTAATACAACCAGGCAAGTGCACATAGGTCTCTCCAGTAAAAGAGCTTAGACACACTCCATCTCAAGAGTTGCCTTTCATACAATGATACATGCATAAACATACAAGCACATAGATACAACTTTCAAGGCCCCAGAGATGATCAAGCCCCATCAGCTGATCAAGACTCCTCTCATCCTTCCAAAAGCTCCTGTTGTCTCACCCTTATGGACATCTCCCTGGCTCCACACCACTTCAGCTACTCACTGGCTGGTCTGATTCAATGTGTGCTAGTGTCTGCCCACTGACATTGAGTACCCCTGCTCAATCAACTGCTGACACTTAAATTCATGCACTCTAGCTCCCCCAAGTGCACAATTGTTGGCTCCACAGACACATGGACTCAGCTCATGCTCTGACTCCTGTTGCTGGCAGTGATACTCCCATAAACACATGTAAACACAGAACAGAGTTCTTACACAGGAGAAGGATTAGAAATGTAATTTAATGAGAAGATGGGACAGATTGTACTGATCAGGTACAAGACACGTCCAAACAGGCTTAAAGAGCAATAAAAAGTTTGTATGTTCACCTCTGTTAGTCTTTCCCAGTTAGTCCTGGTGCTGAGTCCCTTACACGCTATAACAGCCACACACAGCTTGAAAACACGCTTTTGAGGGTTCAGGAAAAGGGGGGTAATTTCTCCAATCAATTTAATAAGGTTTTTCCCCACTCCATGTTGCACCACTGTGCTCTTTTGTTCTTTGTGGAAATGGGCCTTTTATGCGTTAATGTCTAATGTGATAGGTCTGGGAGCCACCAGTGCAGCATGTTATTAGTCTACCCTATCTGCTATTGCCTCTCGACTCCTCTGAGTGTGTGCGGTGATCTTTTTGTCATATAAACTAAAAAATATCATGCTATTAAATAGCTCCCTTAGATTAATTTTAAGCAATACGGTACCAGTAACACTTGAGTAACATCAGTATTATTTGTTGGTATTTAAATGGCAAAGGTTTAGGTATTGCTTAGGAGCAACTTCTCAACTGCTAATGACTTCTGTGTGATATTCTATTTGCATGCACAGCAATACACTGTAATGATGAACAGCTGGATCACATGAGGATGGGCAACATTCCAGTACTACCCAAGAACCTGTTAACCTAATGTTGAAGAAAACTATAATTACTCTACACTGCATAACTTGGAAATGCATTTTTCTTAACACTCTTTGAGTTCCTCAGTTCATTTCAAAATCCAAAATATCTCTCAGACAATCCATTGCTTCAAGCATAGCATTAAAGAAAGAAGAAAAACAAAACAAAACAAAAAAACAGAATCAGCATTTCAGCTTCATAGAAGTAAAAAGTCTGAATATCAACAGAGGAGCACATCCTCTATGAACTTTCATTTCCCCTATTTTTTGTATTTTTTATATCATAAAAGTTCTTGTAATGTGCTTTTCACACTTTTTCTGTGCATGCAATCACTTAGATGATCTCAACACTCATACATTTATAAATGTATAAATAAATGAGACCATTATGAGTAAACAAAACATTTTCCAGACAGATCTATCCTTACAGGTTTCTGTGAGGCTTCCTCAAGGCTTCATGGCTCTATCATGAATCTAACACTGAGTTGTTCTGAAAACAGTTTTTCACTTAGTTATGGTCAGTAGAAAGACTGAGTGCTAAATAAATCTCTTTTACTACAACACAGACGGTGTTCTACTGCATCATAGGTCTAGCTACTATAAAAATATGCGATTGAACTTATTCCCAGTGACCATTCCAGTTGAAGAAAAATAAATTTTTTGAAGATGTGTCATTGATAAGTAGCAGCAGATGACAGCAAATCTACCGATCACACGGCCAATCATGGTTTATTATAGCGCTCACTAAATGAGATGGATTTCCAGGTGATGTTGGATACCATACCTTCCCCAGCCTCAATTACACTGATAAGCAATGGTGAACAGCAAAGCTAACTAGAAATACCAAAATATGGTTGGTTACCTTTCAACTGATGAACTAAAATGAAACATATCTAGGTACATGTGTTCATTTATTTATTTTGGCATACAATATGTGCTGTATAATACTTATTAGAAAAGAAATTCCATCTTCTATAATTCTGTTATTCAAACGTTGTCTCAGACTTACAAAAAGAGATTAAAATCATGATTATTCACTTTCAGAATATACAATTTTAATTATTTTATTTAGACATTTTAGTATGAGAGGGAACTTTTCCATTTATTAGGGTACCTCGTGTTACTACAGATTTTTTTTCTACAAATAATACATTTAAACTTATGACTAGGATTACAAGTCTGTATCTAGTTCAGTATTCCAATTCATATAGCAGTCAGTGGTGTATACACTAGAGGTATATTAAAATTCACAGCTGGTCTTTCTGTAAGAAAGCTCCTCCTCTTCCAAGAAGTTATCTTCCATCCCCCTTCTTTTTCCTCTTGAAAGCAATTCATAAATGTTTTTCTCTGCTAGTATTCCCATTAATCACATAGATGCTTAATAATAAAAAACTGTAATTACCCTTTACTGCATCATAATTATTAGAGCACTAACTGACAGATACATTCTTAATGAATGCTAGAAATTGGAAAAGAAGGTATACAGAGATCATGGGTATTGTTCAGACATCACAGTTATAAACATTGTAAAAGGATCTAAAATGTTAGAGTATAAAGAGCCTTTATTATAACCACAAAAATTTCACCCTGATTAGAGCTTGTAGTACTGACTTCCACAATTTAATTTATCATAGTCAGTTGAAAGTGTGATATAATGGAAGTTTTTTAGAACTTGTATTTACTCAGAAGTAGCTCTGTATAGCTATTTATTGTTATGTAAACACAGACTCAACTGTTCTAATTAATGATGACAGTACCTGAAAAGGTTCAGTTGTGATAAGAATCTAGAATCAAGTGTTAAATCTAACTACTCAGAGCTTCAAATTGGAAGGAAATGTAATGTGAAAGATTGCTGGTGGTGAGATTTTTCACACTTCTACTTCTGTCCATGGCCAAAATAAATACTAAAACAGCTTTTCTTATATTATTTCATCACTTTCAGCTCTGATCACAGGAGAAATTTGGTAACTAAAACTTTTTTATTATTATTTCTTCTCTCAATTAATCTCTTTTCTTTATTGTTTTCTTTCTTGTTCTCCTTCTCCTTTCCCCACCCCACTCTGAAAGTGTTCTAATTCGTTTAACAATTTCTTTTAATCTATGCTCTTACGGAAAAACAGTTCTCCAAGATGTATAAGCAACTGTCAGAGATTAAATATGTGATTGATCACACTGACATTAAAGAAATAAATATTCACAGAATCACACAATCACAGAATCACAAAATCATAGGGTTTGGAAGGGACCTCTAGAGATCATCTAGTCCAACTGAAGGTTAAATTAGGTTCCCTAAAGTAGGTTACACAGGAAAGTGTTCATACAAGTATTGAGTACCTCCAGAGAAGGCGACTCCACAACCACTAGGCAGCCTGTCTCGGTGCTCTGTCACACTCAAATTAAAGTTCTTTCCCATCTTTGTATGAAACTTCCTGTGTTCCAGTTAGTGCTCACCATCCCTTGTTCTGTCACTGGACAACACTGACAAAAGCCTGACCCAATCCACTTGACACCCACCCTTCAGACATTTTTAAGTGCCAATAATATACCCTCTCAACCTTCTCTTTTCCAGACTGAAGAGTCACAGGTCTCAGCCTTTCTTCATAAGGTAGATGCCCAAGGCCCTTTATCATCTTTGAGATTCCTGTTTTTGTTTTATTTTTAAATGGGGAGCCCAGAACTGGGCATAATACTCCAGGTTCTGCCTCATCAGAGCAGTGCAGATGGGGAGGATCACCTCCCTTGACCTACAGTCAACACTTTTCATAATGCCTCCCAGGATACCACTGGCCTTCTAGGCCTCAAGGGTGCACAGCTAGCTTCATCCCTTTAAAGAATAGTATGCATTGTACTAAATAGGACTATAGTTTGACTCTGCAGTGAATTTTATTAATCTTTTTTAACTACTACTCCAGGAGCAAGTATCTCTGTTATGTTCAAGTGTCACATGACTGCTATAGCACTTGCTTGAGTTTCTTTTTTGTTGTCCTACACATCTTATTGATCATTCTGCCTCCAGTTTGGACAAATTTTATTTTTCAGACCCACTTTTTTTAGAAAAGGAGATTGGGTCCTTATAGGCACACACTATTAGAATTTACTGAGCCCGTGTAAATACTCAGGAAATTTTGTGTGAATTCTCTTCACTTACTTCAAGGGAAAATTTGCAAGATTACCTCTATTAGAATAATTGGGTGGTCTGAAACAGTCTGATTTTCCCTAGAGCAACACAAGAGGCATTCACATAATCTCCTCTGCCAGAACATTGATGGAGGCAGTAATTTTTAGAAAGAGGGCAGTTGAGGACAGAGATTTCTACCAAACATTTGGATCTGGAAGAGGTTATCTGTCCATATTCCATTCTCCTGTTAACTAAAATGACAAGGCTAGGTGTCCTAGCCTCAAAGCGATGCAGTAAGAATGTACTTAGAAGATGATATTATTTGCCACATTGTTGGCTAAGGTAGATGAATGATTTTAAAGATATTTTCTGAAATTATCAGCCACTTTTAAGTGTGTAACATTAGAAGTCTTGATACAGTCTCAACTTCATTAATTAAAATTAAAACACAGCAATACTATAAATCTATGGTAATTTTTTTTTGACACTCTGTTTTTCATTAGAATATAGTAACTTCTGGAAAAAAGTACCAGACTGACAGCTCTGGAAATGTCTCTGTCTGTCCACAAAAAAATTGTGCTGCACAGGGAGCAAGAATAAAAGCTTCAACAGCAACATTCCTAAGCTCTGATCTGAAGGGACTGCCATCAGCCCATTACAGTCCTTGGCTGGTGACAAGGGTGTCAATTAGTACTGCCATGTGCAATGATGATTTTTCTGATATGAATGCCTCACTTCTCGAAACTGGACCCAAAAAACTCATTTCTAATAGTCCATCAGAGAGCCATCAAAAGGTTACAACCTTACACAGATTTAGACTGACATTGTACTGACAATGCAGAAATAAAAGACTATATCATATTACCAACCCCAGAGCAATCCAGCTACCCATCCACTGTATTTCTAGTTCAATTCCCCTTATAATTAATTTTAAATACTTACAAATACTGTGAAGAGGGAAGGAAGTTTAAAGAACAGTAGAGACTTAAAATCTTTCACATCCATTTTACTATATTTTTGCATATGATTGAAAGGTATTTTTCTAATAGCTTTATGTTGAGCAATAACATGAAACTAGCTGATAACTTTAATCCAATTCCTAATTAAATGGCCACTCTTCCCAGAAAACTTTATCAACATGTAATTTCTTATTGGTATGCAAGCCAGAGTAACTACATCTTTAGGAAAGACGCATTAGGCACGACCCTCAGATAATTGGACTGAAAATGTGTCAAGGTCCATACGCCTTATATCATAGAAAATACTGCACTGTTTCTGGCTATATTTTACTGAACTTCTTAATTTAAAAAACAAACAAACAAACAAACAAAAAAAAAGAACTTGATATTCTGCTATTAAAAACTTGAAAAAATGATCTTCTGCATACATAAGTGTACACGTATAATTACACACATATTTATGTGTATGTTTCATGGGTATATGAGTCAGAGGTTGTATGTCCTGTGTGTCATTCATGTATGTACACATATAAGCCTTAAAGCTACTACAGGTTAATGATTTTATAAATGTATTAGCCATACACACACACACACACACATACATACGTATATATAGGCAGATAAGCTGTACTACATTATATCTTTTGGCATTTACACTTTCAGGTTGCTTTTTTCCCAGAGTATAACCAATTACTGAGTGAAGAATGCCTCTTCATCACTGTACATCACTTTCAGATGTCTCAAGCAACGGAAGCATAAGAAAGGTACTCACCTACAGAAAAGTTTTCTAGGTCAGAGAGATTTAGGATCATAAATATAAGCAGTTGAAAAGAATAAAGGTGTTCATGCCCAGAAATTTGGAAATAGAAGAGAAAAGAGCACATTTTCAAACAACTCAGTCTGTCAGACAATTTCTGGAAGTCAGACAATTACCATTTGATTGCACAATAGAGCCCATAGCTGAATGAGTATATTCATTAGAACAATTTCGCTGCTGCCCTGGCATGCAACTTGATTCTGAGATTCTCATAGCTGATAGTACAAATACTGTTAAATTACACTCCACTCAAAGAAGCTATGCCGTCAGAGCCCTTTTATTTTTTTTTATTTTTTTTTTTGCAACAAACAAGTACAAACAAGATCAAAAAGTATTTGTACTTGTTGAAAAACACACTCTTCCTTCTTTTGACCAAATATACCCTTTAGCAAAGAATGAATAAGCTCAGCATTCAGGTTTACAATCATAGTGGAATGTACTCTTCTCAGCATTAGCTCCTGGCTCACAACCAAAACCCCATACAACATTTTTTGTGTCCAGGATGATTATCACAAAGGAGTTTTTCTTATGTGGTCTCAAATGCCAATCTAAAATCAAAATATAAGGTCACAGGTCTACCCAGTGAAGATTGAAGTAAGGAATAGAAACCTCAGTTTGTGAGGCCAAACCCACAGCTCTGTATCATACAGAAAATCTATCTGAATCCTGACATCCTTGCAATTTAGGTTTGGGGTTGGTATCAGTGACCATGCATGTTCTAATCTTCTCTGTTGTACTCTATAATTCTATCAAAGACAGATTTTCCTTTGTTTTAGAGAATGAATCACATTGGCCGTCAGATTTCTACCCCCAGTCAATCTGAGCTGTAAAGGAAATGGGATGTTTAATATTTATACCTCTATTACTTCACAGGGGGTTAAGAGAATCAAAATCAGAAGAATATCACAGCACTCATTTCAAAAAACATTTCTTGCACAGAATTGATCATTAAAATAGGTTGACCTTTCAAAGAAGCAGACACATTAATAATGGGCCAGACTACAAGGCATCTTTTTCCAGTGCCTTCAGTGTCTATATGCTCTAAAGCAAAAGTATATGCACCACTAATGGTTCTCCAGCTGCCACAGAACAATATGCACAAAATAGCTGACCACCAGCCTTCTTTTCAGAGGAGAAAGAGAAAAATGTTTCCCAGTAAATGCCTCCACATGCTCCTGAAAATCAGTTGGCCCAGAACCAGAAATGACAGCCAGCTTCTCAGCTTAGCATAGTTCTCTGCCTTTACTGGCATTTTCCAAGCAGCTGAAATCTAGGCAGTTGTTTTAATATTAATACAAATTGTGACAAAGACATAAAAGTCTTGTGCAGTTTGTATGCAGCTACAGAGAGGACATTCTTCATCTGTATTGACTACTTGCATCATTACAGAAGGGATATCACAACAGAGACAGAAAGGACCAGTAAGGCTTCAAATCTGACTTTAGATTTACATATATGTATTTATGTTTCTATTGGAGCATCAATATTCACCATAATATCAGGATTTCTGGATATTCTAGTAATGTGATAACGAAAGCAGATAAATGAAAAGATATCACTGAAATTTTCTGTGACGATTTAAATATTTAAAATTCACTAGAGGCAAGGCTTTTTAAGATTAAGCCCCAATATTTTTCAAATTTGAAGAGCTGACTCAAAAAGAGCTATATTTTCATTTGGGGGTGGAGGAGAGAATTTTTTTATTTATTATTTTTAAAATGGCACAATTTTAATCTGGATAAGCCAGTGCATAATATTTTTATTTTTTCCCTTGGGAAAAGTAACAAACTGCAAAGAGCTGGTTTTGAAGCAGGATTTTGTTCTGTCACGTATTTTGTCAAGGTAGTTTCTTCCTGCAGGGTGGACTGATTGCACTACTCACCTGTAGACACATAATTTTTGGAGAACCATGCATCAAGTGGACAAATAATAGAGCCATTAAGGGCAAGCTTCGAAATACATTTGATTTATGCAAACAAATTGAGTCTGGTGACTGCAGCTTTTCTCACTTCACTTGCTGCTAACACACCGATATGCAAAGGAACACAGTGCAATGTTTTGAGTACAGGATAGACAATCTGAAATGCGTCCCCATATGTGCTAGAAGATCTTTGCAGATGTCTGTATCTTTTCTATTTACATGACAGTCTGTAGAGGCTCTTAAGAAGCTGTTACTCTCATTTTCATGTATTCTTTGCAACTTTTTTTTCCTTTTCTTGTTATTCTCTGCTTTTAAAATCCTATGTCTACATTATTGACTTTTCAAAGTGAACTTGTGCACTGTCGTGAGATGATCCAGCATCCTCCACAGATTACTGTTTAGGTCGAGTAAGGTTAATTGTACTGAGCAGCTTTTCTCAGTGGACTGTCTCACTGTAATGTCTTATTTTTACAGATGGGGTTACCATTTCGCAAAACCTCTCTGCACAAGGGATGTATAATTCCCATTTTGAATGAGAGAAGTTGAGTCATGGGGTTGCTTCCTTGAGTTACCTGGAAATTGTGCATCTGAAAGAGCATTTCATCTCAGAGCTCCTGCAGCCCTTTCCACATGAGCAGTTATTCTACCTATGCATTAACTGGTTTCTTGATCCCACTCTTCCTCCTAATCCCATTCTCCTCAAAAAGAGGAGAGGAACAGCTACATGTAAAGCAAAGCAGGATAAAACAGTTACAGATGTGTAGAATGGCTCAGTTTTTGCACTGTATTTGCATGTATAGTGTTCCTTCTGTCTTGTCCATTTAGGTAAACACTGTCTCTTTGTATGCTCCCACATTTTGTGTTTCATGATATTGCCCTTATATCTACCACCTCTGACAAAAGATTCTGCAAAAGAGTATTTTTCAACTTGAATGGAATTGTTTTACCCAACCTAAAGTGTCACCTCATTCTTAATCGTTCCTTGCCTGCTGAAGAAAAGTTTAAACAAAGAGAAATTAAAAAGTATGTTTCCATTTGCAAACATTTAAGACTAATGTAAGACTATTCACTATGAAAAAAAAAAACAACAAAAACCATTTACAGGGTATGGCGTGTGTGTTTTTGGGAGGGGAGATAGGAAGATCTTTCTGTTTCAGGATTTTTTAAATTACTTTTTTTTTTTTTTAAGTTGTTCAGTAAATTTAACCATAAGGCGTTTTGTTGAGTAAATGAACATCACAGCAATGTTGCCCATCCTTGTCATTTCTAGCTTCTCTACACTACTTAGCTTTCAAATCCAAATCGCATTTTTCTCCCAGTAGCCATCCCCTAGGAGGACTGTCCTAATGCTTTCCTTTTAGACTTCCATACTGTATAACATGAAGGCATTGCTCTGCCTTCTCCTCCCCACTTAGGCAAACTTCAGTAATGTCCCAAATAAAGAAACAGAAAAAGATCATAAGGTTAAATTTTAAATTAATAGATCAAAGGCTAAGAATCCTAATTCTGAAATAAACTGACTACAGAAAAGGATTAAAACAGAGAGAGGGGATTATAGTACAATAATTGCTACAGAAGACTCTGAGTGAATTGGGTAGAAAACAGAGGGTAGGTTTTATTCTGCATTTCTGAGAGAGAAAAATGAAAACCGGATCTGAAAGATAATTAAAAATCCAAGTGGACTTAAGTAGGAGAGAAAGCTGAAATCTCACAAGAAGATGCTGCAATGAATTCCCCACTGTTCATGCTCAGGACCCATATCTGCTTCCTTCAGGGGAAATATCTACCCTTGCTTCACATTCTAGGGAGGAAGATAATCATCAGAAGACTGCAAGATTTGAGCTAATTTCTGTTTTACCACCATCTGCCACAAATCTCCAGTGGAGGCCTAGTCTCTGAGATATAAAGGAGGAGAGGACATGGAGAAATATGTCCAACAAGTTGCCTATTCAGCTGCTAGCAACCCAACAACATAAATGTCCACTGTTATGTCTTCTGAAAGTAACATCTACTTCCACACATTCTGGGAGGAGGCTAAACACTTGGGATATAAACATGAACATGGCATAATGGAAAGCATTTATAGGCAGTCTATAAAGCCAAATCAAATGATGTATGAATAATGAAAAAGTTGGTAATGGATTCCAAAAGAGTGGAGATGTGGGGATAGTCTTGAAACGTAACCAATATTAATTGCTGCAAAGCTTATTTATGTGTTTACACTGCATACGAGGAGCTTTGGCCAGAAATTTCCCAAGTGAAAACCAGAATGCACAAATAATACAGCTTTCAGAAAAACACATGAACGGAGCATCTCCTTTATCTGCATCTTGACTTGAGCATCTGAGGAACAGAGAACTCAGTGAACCTCTGGATGCACAGGACTGAGTATCTACTGAGCAGTTTCATAGAAATATAACATGCTGAGGTAAGGGAGGTTTATACATTGACACCAACCATAAGCTTGTTCTATGTTATGAGTGCAATATTACCAGGTTACAACACTGTAGTATTACACATCCTGTGATCAACAGGAAGCACAGGAGAAGTTGGATCCGTGCACGAGAGAAGTCTTCTCTCATTTTTTCTTTAGTTAGCAAGATGTTTAATTGAGATTTTCACAGACCTGCATCAGAACTAAAATAAAATAAAAAGTTGAGTATCTAAGTCCTATAGCTGTCTCTGAGGTGGGAAAAAAAAAAGCTTCAATTTCATATATTTTTAAGCAGACTTCTGCTCTCTTGCTGTTTATTTCTAACAGAAACTGTAATCCCCTGGCATGTTTGAATCTACTCACTATGGGAATGATGATGATGTTTCAAGCAGAGTTATCACTTCAGCTGATGCAGGAATTGCTGAAAAGATATATGCCATAGCCTGCTTTTATGTAAATGTTGTTGGCAGTGAAAAAGAAGGAATAGTAACACTGCTAATATGTGAATATAATACAAGGAGACTTTCTAGCAACTTATGCAGCTTTGTAAAGTGGAAGCATTGTATCATACACTAATTTTCAAGCCTCATATTATTTAATCAGTAACCATAATTTTCATTCACATAATGTGTATATAAAAAGCATGATTTCCCATTTCTTATCATCTTTAATAAATGGAAAAAACGTTTGCTTGCCCCCAAAGAGTAATCAACACTGTGTTAATAAGCTCAGGCCTGGGAACACTTTTTCAATAAGAAAAACATTACACATTACAAAATCAATAATGCTGCCTGACAAATGAGGCTGTGCATAAATTTTTGACATGAAATCATAGACTGAAGTCTAAATTTAAATTTGGCAGTGCTTTCAAAGTCTCACACTTTATGATAGCTATTCTGGAGAGTGAGCTGTACTGAAACTAATCACATAATTTAAAGGATACATTTGCTCTAGTACTGCAATAAAAATACGTTACATCATGATAAAAGCTATCCTGATTCAACCTGCACTGGAAATCTGTGTGCATGGGGATAGGATGAACCCCATGTGGGACTACTAGGCTGCTGTTTATAAACCATGTAAATAAAACATTTAGCACTGCTCTAGCAGCCTTCATCTTCGCAGTGCTCCATAAATATTAACTAATTAATCCTCAGGACAGCTGGGATATATCTGAGAATTGGAGGCTGCATGAGGAATTGGTAGAAAATAAATAATTTGACGAAAGCTGTGTTTTTCTTGGTTTATAACTTATGTACTGACAAACTCTGCTTATCGTGAATTTGCCTGCCATTGGAAATGGGCTGGGAAACGCTTAATGCAAAATCAATTTAGCTCTGCAGGTGTCTCACTGAACAATTTGCTGTCACACACTCTAGGTGCCTGCCGATCTCTCACAGGTAAGGCCAGAGGCAGACTCCTGCCATCAATGAGATGCCTCCAGAAACAGAGTCCAGAGCTGTTCGGGCTCATAAATGCACCCCAGACCATACACCTTGTTGAACTATCTCAGCTGTGTACATACCAAGTTTCTGCAGGCCACAGAGTGTCTCCAGGAGCCATCAACCACCTCTCTGGGCAGTATGTACCAGTGCTTCACTACCCTTATTGTAAAAATCCTTTTCCTTATATCCAGTCAAAATCTCCCCTCATTTAGTTTTAAACCATTTCCTTTTGTCCTGTGACCACAGACCCTGTTAAGAGTCTGTCCTCTTCTTTCTTACAGCCCTCTTTTAGATACTGAAAGGCCATTTTCAGGTCTCCTCAGAGCCTTCTCTTCTCCAGACTGAACGTGGTCTGCATCAACACATAAACAACAGTATTTGCCAGCTGAGAGCTGAACAGCTCAGCTTATTCATTCTCTTTTATTTAGAAGTGGAATGGAGATTAACATTAGTGTAATTCTTTTCTTTCAGGTTGTTTTACTTCTTCAGTATGTTACAAACACAGCAGACACAGGGAGCAGAGACTAGTCTGGGGACTTTGTTTGCAGAGCACAATCACATAACTGTGGTGCACTGGTTTTATTTCTAAGTTAGAGTCACGCTCTATAGGAGCATATTAAAGTTAGAAGTAGAAACACAGAATTTCCACAAAACTCCCGAATCCATGCAATTTCCAGTGCTTTGTTCCTTTGTATGCCACATAACTGAAAGGACTAGATTGTTAAAGAGAAGGGTATCAGTCAGTGACATGGTGGGATGAAAACAAAACTCCTAATCCAACAAATAACAGTTAAATTAACCTTCACTGAAAACTGAAAATACAGGGAACGCAAAAGGAAGATCAGAAGTACCTCATAAAGCAATATTTATGAAAGAAGATACTAAAACTCTAGGGCTCTTCAACCAGCTACTGTTGAGAAGTGTGAAATGAAAAATTAGGTGAAGAAAGTGAATTAGGAATGATCAGTCGGTGTCGCTTAGAAGACAATAAGAAGGCACCCAATGGAATTATCAGACAGAAAAACTGAGGACTTCTCTCACAGGATGTTATGGATTCCAGAGTTAACAAATGCATGCCTGTTCACTGTATTTATGCCTGTTAAACATGATAATCCCAATGCAACTTCAGTTTAGGAAGCTTCTAGATTACTGATTAATAGAGCAAAACTTTACAGAAGTGTATACTTTATTCCTTACAGTTCTGACTGTCAGTAGATATAATGATAGATAGACCTTTGTTATGATCAATATGACATCCCTGAGGATATGGTTCTCTCTATCTAGGAAGAACTGTGCATTGCAAGAGCACACATCCACAAAAGAAAAAAAAAAAAAAGGCAATCCACTTTATAATGTTAAATGTTGAGTACTACAGAAACTTACTATGTAACAGCTAATCTTAATGTCTCCAAAATATTGCATGGATAGCAAAGAAACTTCTCGTACTAAAAATGCAAACCAAAATATAGGTGCTAATTTAGATCGAAGTGATCTTAAACACATAAAAGTAAAGATTGCTTCTCTACTTCAGCAAGCAAATCACCCACAGCTACTTACACTCAACAGAGTTTGGATAATTTCAAACAACTCTGCCGTACCTGAATGAACTTTGTCAGCCTCATTGCTCTGTAGCAGGTAATAGATATTTAACTATTATTAAAGATATTATTTATCTGACAGTTTCCGCCATTCCCAGTCAGGAATATTCTTTCATATGCCCTAAAATAGCTGATTAAAGCAGTATTTCTATGTGTTTTCTCAGGTGAACTGAGTCAGCAGTCAGAAATACAGGATGGGAAATAGGGTGGAGAAAACAGATCCCAGCCTGGGATTTTGATCTGAAAATTGATAAATATTAATTATTTCCAAGTAATTTATGAAGCCAAAGAATTTTTATTGGATTGTAAAACTGCTGGGACGTGTGCAATTATCTATCCATTCACATAACACCTGTTGTTTTTGGGTGGGTTGTTTTTCCATCTTTGGCCTCTGAACACAATTAAACAGAATTTATGAAATTTTACCAATTTCTATAAAAGCCTGAAATCTGACACTCCCTGATGTTCTGTAATTTGTGTTGAAGAATTGCTCCATGTGGCAAAATTTAGCTGAACTGTACAAAAAGATAAAGATAGGTTTCAAAACTAGTCTATAAACATCAAATGTGAATTAGTCACAGGAAGGGGTAGGAAATAGATAGTAAACACAAGAGAGAAACGAATTCAAAGAAAGTTCCAATACACAAATGAGAGGAGGTAAAATTCTGTCTACTAGCCTATGTAAGGATTTCTCAAAAGGAGTTGTTAAAACATGAAAACTCATTGTAAAAATAAACTGTTAGAATCCTCTTAGGGGAAATTTGCCTAAAATAGACAGCAGATTGTGAGATGTCAAGAAGTGAGATGTAAAAGTGTAGGTCCACGGATCTTAATAGCAGCTGCTTCTAAGGAATTAAAAAAGAGACCCATTAGAGTATAGTCTAAAGATATCACTCAGAGAACTTTCAGTTTACTGTGTGAGGAAGTCCCTCAGAACAAAACTAGAAGCCATGGTGAAACTTTTGTTGACACTGGCAGACAATGCTTAAGTGAGGAAGGAAATGTGTTGTGTATGTCTTACTTGGGTTTGGAGAATGAAGAAAAAAGAGATTTTCTAATGTTGAAATTATTCATACACTTATTTTTTCCATGACATTACAGGTAATATATTCTTTGAAATGCCTTTTTGCAGTTTTTCACATATAAAAGTGGAAACTGGTGGATTTGTTAAGGAAGAAGAGCAGAGTACTGTTACTCCAGAATAAGAGTAGTACATGGAGCTACTCAGAAGTAGTTGTTTCATTTTTAATTCAATCCTTACCTTCACTTGAATTAACTTGCCACTGTAAACAAATCCTAAGAGAAACACTGATTAAAAGACAAAATAATAAAAGTATCCTATGGCCAATTGATTAATTCAGATCTTTAGATGTAGATTTCTTAGATGTTGATTTTCTTAAAAGTTTATTTAAAATGTATTAAATTGTGGCTCATGTGCAGTAGTTTCTGTTAAGATCAGGAATGACAATAGATCCTGATTCAATTCTCTGCCATGCTGCAAAAATACCAATTTGTTTTTTCACAACAGATGGCGTGTTAGTTTACAAAATGCTTGTGAAGGGCTGCAGAGGATACAGGTAAGACCTCGGCTAAAAATGAAGAAATGTACTGAGTAGAAGCCAGGACGCCCTGATGAAGACTAGCAAACAACACATATATTGGGGAGGATATACTTATTAGGAGTGGTTCTGTTGGATCTCATGGTAAAAAAAATTGAAGGTGGGAGGTCAAAAAAGAGAGAAAACCTATTATTGATTTTATCTGTACAGTATCTCCTGAGGAGGCTTGGGAGAACCACAGTTTTAGATACTGGGATTTATACCTAGGAATGTTTTTTTAAGGAAGGGTGTCATTAGGAAGGAATTACAGAGCTACCATGACTGAGTTCTTGTTTATTTCCTGCAGATATGTTTTAGAAAACAATTTTATCCTCGTTAAGAAATTGGTATCCCTGTTCTGGTTAGGTTATTCAACCAAGAGTTGTTCTGCACTTAATTTCTCCTTAATTTTGATACACATTTTTAAAAGCAATGACAATTAACTGCTGGAAGAGCAACACAAGAGCCTCTTGATTATATACTTGAGAAATATATTAACTCCCATTCTGGGCTCCCGGTATGAAAAAGACAGGGATCTCCTCAAAAGGGTCCAGCAGAGGGCTACAAAGATGATAAAGGGTATGGAACACCTTCCTTATGAGGAAAGGCTATGAGACCTGGGTCTGTTCAGCCTTGAAAAAGAGGACTCGGAGGGGATCTGATCCATGTCTTTAAATATCTAAGGGGCAGGAGGCAAAGGAATGAGACTGGACTCTTCTCTGCAGTGTGTGGTGATAGGATGAGGGGAAATGGCCACATACTGATGCATATGAAGTTCCGCACAAATGTGCATGGGAACTTCTTCATAGTAAGGGTGACCAAGCAATGGCACAGGCTGAACAGAGAGGTGGTGGAGTCTCCTTCTCTGGAGATGTTCAAGACCTGTCTGGACGCCTACCTGTGCAACCTGGTGCAAAACTGGTGAGGGGTCTGGAGCACAAGTCTTATGAGGAGCGGCTGAGGNAGGGAGGTGGTTGAGGCACCATCCCTAGCGCTGTTCAAGAAGCGTTTAGATGAGGTGCTAAGGGATTTGATTTAGTAGTTTAGTGGGTAGGGATGGTGATAGGAGGATGGTTGGACTAGATGATCTTGTAGGTCCTTTCCAACCTAATGTATCTATGAATCTATGAATCTACGAATCTATGAACCTGGGCTTTGGCAGTGGGGTTGGACTCCGCTTCCAACCCCTACAGTTCTGTGATTCTGTGATTCTCTTATGCAGCCTGCGATGAACAGTTTATCTATAGAAACCTTCCAGATTTTTCATGGAGAATGTTCCCCAAGGTAGGTTCCAACCTCATAAGGATGGCCAGCATTCTTTTAAAGATTACAATAAAAGCAAACACTTATTAAACTGCCTATTACAGATTAAGAAGGGAAGGCACACACTCTATCAGTAACACAGTCCACATTTTTAACTAAATCTGCCTATCAAGTAATATTGGCACTTCCTTCTTTTTTCACTGAAGTGTTTGACCATCAAGCTTACAAAAATAGTGTTACTGTAAACTCTTCTCATCAGTAGAACTTCACAGATGGTCATAGAAATTATTTGTGTTCAGCTCATCATATATTTGCAACCTCACTGGAAAACTGAACTATGATCTTCACTGGTAAATTCTACTTTGATCTTCACATCATCTGTAAAATTCATCAGTGATAATCTTATATAACTTTACAGATGCTGTAAAAGTGTTCAATTTTATGTGACCTAGAACCAAGTATACTAAAAATGTTTATACAGGGATGACAGTGCATTTACAGTAATACCTTCTCATTCACCAGGAAGAAAAGGTTATAACTCATTTAATGTGTGCCATGTGTATTTTATGTCTTTTCAGTTTCTTAATCAAGGAGTTATGCACTACCAAGTCAAATAACTTGCAGAGCATGGAACATCAATACTCTTATTCTAAAAAGTAGCTTGCAATCTGAAAAAAATATATATATATATCAGGTTAGTTTGACAGGATCTATTTTCTATAAACTCATGTTGATTGGCATTAATTCCATCTTTCAGCTCTTTATTATCTAAGCCTTATATCAGATGTTCGCTTATTTCACCAAGGATCAATGTCAGATTGACAGGCCTACAATTACTTGGGTTGTCCCATTTTACATTTTTAAATATTGCCACAATATTAGTTATCTATTGGTCTCATTTAAATATCTTCACTTCTTTATATGCATATCTATCTATCTCAAAATCTTTCTTCCATTGCAGTGATCTGACATTCTTACAGATAATGAAAAATCAGAAAATCACATTGAAAATGACAGCACAAGAGCTAAGAAAGCAATGTCTTAAATAAAAAAAAAGTCACATCTCTCGAAACCAACTCCATAATCTCTACCAGTGCTCCCACCTTCCTACAGACTAGAATAGCAGCGCTCCTTTTAAGGTGGCCAAGCAGTAGCCTCTGAGGGGAAGCTGACTAAAACAACAAAAATACCACAAACAGCTCTGAGTCATATTGATTAATGCACTACTGGAAGGCACCCAGTGAGGAGGAAGGAATACAAACCCAGCTAGAATAGAAAAATCTGGCTCTGGCTGATTTCTATGACAGGAGACAAAGTACTTGGTATTTAGAGGAAAGGTAGAAATTTTCAGCTATGTATGAAGGAGACAAAAGCTTAGATATAGGTGGCCTACATTTCAACCAAGATCCAGCCCCTGCTGTTTTCCACTGACTGTGTGCTTCTGAAGGTCTACAGCCGGATAATATGAACAGGGACATGGATAAAATTTAGGCTACATTAATTTTCATCAAAGATCCGTGTGTGAGAGAATTATACCAAAGAATGAAAAATACCTTTTTCAAATTTTATTTTCTCGAGAAGCGAGTGATCAGTCACTGGCATGAGTGCTCAGGGGGCTGTGTGATCTCCATTCATATCTTCTCTGGAAGTAATCCCAAGAAATCTGACCTAAATTTCGAGTGTACAGTGTTTTAGGGATTGGGTTAGGGGACTTCCTGAAGACATTTCCAACCTAAATTGTTCCACAGGTTTATGTTTAGAAGTTATACTATAGAAGAGTACAGAAGTGTGATCATCAGGACATAACAACATAACCATGTTATTAACATAGAGAATCAAAATTATAAGGGCAGGTATAGCTAAGTTTTTGACAATATGATTATTAATCTTTTCTAAGGAAAAATCTGAAAAGAGACAAAGATTCTGAGCCAACACTGGTTCAGAAGTAGCAAATCCAACCAATCTGTACCAGCTTGTTCTTGACGTAACAGCACAGAAACAGTCCAGACTAGGAGAGGGAAATGATCTTCAGCTACACTTTGTGAAGGTAAAACTGTTGAAGACATTAACAAGATTATGAGATACATGCATCTATATTTCTTGGTTTTAAGACATCTGAAATATTTTCAAATTTTTGGTGCTATAGAGCAAAAGTTAAATCCTAAATGAATAGCCTAAATAAAATCAAATCAACCCTAGAGAGAACATTTCTGTAATTTCCTTCTGAGCCTCCCAAGAAACTACTATAATCCACTATCAGAAATGGCATACAAAACTAAATTACTCTAATCCCATGTCAGTCTTTGCAATTCTAAATATCCAGTCTCAGTGAAATACCAGTTATTAGTCAATATCTTACTAGTGCCTAAAAAATGAAAATGCTTTGTATTAAGCATACTAGAATGGCATTTTAAGGTCACCACGATTTTCTTCCCTCTACCACCACGAATGATGTTTTCAAAATACAGTGCAAATCCTCCTCAGCTGTAGTTGACCCTCTTTAGAATATAGACAACTTTAAGATTATGTCGTAAATTTCCAGAGAAGGAATTTATTTTTGATGTAAAAAAAATGAATAATTTTATAATCACAAGGCATTAATTTCTTACTATGTTTTTTCACTAGTTCTACTACTTTGCATTTTTAAATTAAAATGGCAAAAATCTATTTGCTGAAGAGCATGATTTTGTTATTTTAAGAGACGTACATAAGAAAATGCTTACCAGGCTTTATCCACTCAAAGTTTGCATTTTGAAAAGATTTTCCAAGGTTCACAATCCTTAATGCAAGATGAACTGGATCAATTCATGTTAAAAATGTGAAGCAGAAAAATAAAAATAATAAAAGTAAAAATAAAGGACACAGAAGGCTGCAATCAAGCAGAATGTGTGTATGAAAGTTGTAACATTTGTTCTGGCATAACAAGTTTCTTAGAGAAAGAAACACAAAGAGTGTTTTTCTTTACACAGTCATAGTTAGGGATGTTAAAGTTAATTGCAATCAGAAGACAAATCAGAAGATACTGAATACTCCACAGCATATGATAATCTAGCAGAAGCAACATGCATCCTTACAGAACACCAAGAGCCCAAGGAGAATGGGCAATATATGTCTAGTTTCTGAATGCATACAATGCACAAAGAATGAGCAGCAGAAATCACTACCACCATTTTAAAAGAAAAATACCAGGAAAAACAGTCCAGATGTCATCCAAGCACACTGAGTATTGGAAAAAAATGTCAGGTACTACATGTGACTTTCACAGTCCTAGGGATGGAGGGAAGAATAAAGAATTTAAATTCCACCTCTCACTGTGCTGGCTGCTGCAAGTGAAAACTTAGACGCCTCACTTTTCCATTCACTACATGAACTCAAATGAGCACCGTAATTCTTATTCCCACACCAGAAATCCAAATTTTAGACATCTTATTACTCCTTGTCACAATGCCCAAGTTCGTTCCTGCATCATGCCTTCACAGTATTCCTGTTATCTAGTAGTAGATTGAAAGGGATGATAACAGTACCAGCCTAGCTTAGTAACTGAGATTGAAGGAAATGGAAGGCTTTCACAATTTGTCATAAAGTTCAGTAGGAAATAGGCAATCAGTGTATCGAATTTCTGTTTCATTTGGTCTTGAAAACAGTATCAAAATATAGGCTTTAATGTTGCACTGACTTTATTAGGAATATTTTGATATGGATCCAGCTATTCTAAGCCATTTCTGACAAGTTGAATCAAGGATAACTCCCCACGACATCAAAGTTGGCAGACTTAATCTATCATGGAAGTCCTTCAACTTTGCTCTCAGTAACTGGGACAAAACCACCCAGGTAATCCTCATGTAACATCAAAGTTGTAGACATCATTACCTCCTACATAATTGTAATAATAGAAAATACCATTTTCTCCACTGCTTGTGAAGTTTCCATGGTGTTTGTTGATCTCCTGTTGGTTTTGTTTTGTTTAAAACTTAAATTTGAAATGACCTATTAGTTCCAACTGTCGTTAGCAGATTATTTTTCTTTAGCTTCATTATAATGAGCATAATAATAGAAAACTGATGTCTTCCAGAGAAATTTTTACTGAAAAAAGTCATGCTTTGAAATTACCGGGGAAAAATCTTAGGGATCTTGTAGGAAATCTTTAAAGCACAAGACGTCTGAAAACAGATAGATGAAAAGAAGGATGGAAATAAACATGTCAACATGAGTAACATTCAAAACTGGAAAAACATTATCAGGCTGCTGTGTGTGGTTAATGCAAGTTTCTAGAGGAAAAGTTAAAGGCATACATCTAGTTTTGTGCCATAGTAAGGATTTTTTGAAGTACCTACAGTTTATATTCAAGATGTGCTAAGCAAAGAATGGATGGTGTACGAACTGTACCCATTTTATCTCTGCTCATTTCTCAGTATGTGGACTGTGGCAACTGCTTTCAAGTGTTTGACTACACAAACGGCAGTCTAACAGAATAGTTTGCATTATTCTTCTATAGCATAAAATAAGATTACAAGATGTACCGTTAAAGACTCCAATTTATCATTTTTACAATTCCCCAGGGAAAAATGGTATTGTAAAAATAAACAAATAAGTACAGAAAAGATCCACAGAAAGGAGGAAAAAAAAAAAAAATTCAAAAAACCCAAGCACATAAAATCTCAATGTAGATACATTTTGGTCAGTCTGAAATGTTTTAATCTTGTCTAAAACGCTTTAATCTGACCTTGTAGGTCAGTATGATGAAGTGTACACTAAAAAGTCTACTAACAGTATTTAGTGACTGAGATGGGTCAGGCTGAATGGTTGTTACATCAACTTCACATCCTCAAAAAATAAAACACATATAAAATAAGATAAACACACAAATGTTTGCAGTGTGCAGTCTTTATTATCATGGATACAAATGACCTCTCCCTCTCTACATATTCTGCAGCCTTCTTAGGAAAGATAAATGAACACTTAGTAAAAAATCTTCAATTAGTCTTTCATTCATATCATTTAGATATCTGAGTCATTTAGTACCGGTATCTCATGCACAATCTTGAATGTGTATCATTCACTTCCAATAATGTTGAGAATAGAATTATAATAAGTAACAAATTGTTTGAGAAAAAAAAAAAAAAAGAAAAAAAAACAGCAACCTCAAATCCCATCACTTGACAGGTAAGAGCTAACTCAAAATCAAGCCCTACCAAAATAACTAATTATTTCTCAATACAAATTAAGCCCAAACTGCAAACAAAGGCAACGTTTTCCTCAAATTCTGTATTTTCTCCTCCACAATGTTTTGTATCAGGTAACCTGAAAATATATCCAGGGCACTGTACACTTTTTCTGTGTACAGTTCCCAGTGTTTTAGAGAAATACTGGCATGTTTTACACCTTAATTTGTCTCAGTTTGCATTTCCTTAACTAATCCTAGCATTCACACTTGTATTTATTATAAATCAGTTTATATATCCCTAGTTAATATTTGCTTAGGGCTTATGTTGATTTCACAATACATGCAATTTTCTGGCTCCATCTTTATCTTCAAGGATTAGATTGAATTGAGCAGCCCTGTAGTAATTTAGTTTTATCTTGTGCCTTACAGTTTTATGTTCTTGTAATAACACTTCCCTACTCTATTTTATTTAATTAAATATATCTTATTTCACAATGACAACATTTTTATTTTTGAGTTTATTTTCTAAACAGCTGCCATTGTGGCAAGATTCTGTGGTGAAAAAACACTAAGTTTAAAGAAATTTAGAATAGAAATTGCCAAGTGTAGAGGGAGGAAGGGATTTGAACTTGGCATAAGAGTTCTCCATGATTAAATTTGGATTGCTTTGGCTTCTCTGGCTGGGTTCTGCAGTTAAATAGTTATATTCTTATTCATTCCTGGTTGGGTTTTTTTTTCTTTTTTTTTTTCTTTTTGTCTTGATAGAGAAAGTGCCTTCTGAAAACAAATGCGTGTTTGCCAAGTTGTACTGAAAGATTTGTGATCATTTTTGTCTCTGGCTTCACTTACACTAAAATAGCAGGTAAATGCTAATTATTTTTGCAACTCCATCATTTTAGCACTACACGGTTAATTTTGATGTTGATGAGGGCAAAACTAATTGACAGCATATCCATAATAAAAAGCAATGGGTCTGAACATAAGGCTTCAGAGTTTCTCCACCTCTTTTAGCTTAAATAGGAAAACTGTTTTGATAAAACCAAATGTTGTGCAGGTGCTTTGAGTCCCTGCAGAGGATGTTAAATGGGTTTGATCCTAAATTGACTAGTATACGCAAAGTGGATGTATTTACTCACAGCTCTGGCAGCTTCTTTGGTAAATAGTCTGGCACATTACAGAGTATGCATGTCTAGCTTCAAGTCTTTCTATTTTTTTTTTTTTGACCTGCAGCTGTGTGTGCTTATCTCCATTCTTAACGGAAACCACAAATAAAACGGATATTAAATTTCTAAAAGAGTAGCTTGCTTTCATCTCATCACTTTTCTTTGTCAAGTACCTTTCCTCTTGGGTAGCTCCTTCTGAAGTTGTGCTCAATAAGGGGCCTCTGTTGAACAAAAGGCTTCCTATGGCTGGGAAACTTTTCTCATACTGTCTTCCTGTTTGACCTCCTGAAAAATAGCATGTCACATTTTCCTGTTGTGCACCCCACACATCAGGCACCCTGATTTTGCCCTCACATTCGCACAGCTGGCTTTCACAGAAAATAATTTTCCATCTGATCTGAGCCCAAGTGTCTAGACTTGGATGTTCTTATCAATGCTCTCACATGCACACACTTAAGTCTCACACATTATAGGAGGGACCTGACTTTGGCAGGTTTTGCAAGTTGTCTCTCATTCTGGACAAAAGTAGGTTAATTCCATTTCATTGAGCTTTTCTATTGGCACAAAGTAACTGAAATTCCTATCTGCACAGCAGCACCTCCACTTTGACATCATCACCCAGATATGGCAAAAGTCTACTCCAGCTGATCTTGACTTTTGTGCAGCAAAGGAATTTGACAGCCTAGTACTCACTCATCTCTGCTCCAAGGCAGACCAGCTGTTCTTAAAACACTCTTTGTCTGAGAGACCGTTGATTTAATAAGATATTCTTTTTATGCAGAAAAACATTTTTTTCTTAATAGGTATACAAAAAGTTGGCAAGCCCACAAGAGTCAGTGTTAAAGTTTAAGTTAAACTTTGAAAGAAGGAATGGTGGATCCACACGGAAAGATTTTAGAAAAGAGAAAGTTTAGAAAATATTCCCTCTATTTATTTAATTGGAAGATCAAAACTACGTATTTCCTTGTTAAAAAGGAGATCAGGTAATTGATCATATTGTGCCAGTTCTGAGAATTAGAAAAGATTTATTCAACAAATTGAGTAAAAAAAAGTTCCAATTAATTAATGATAGCAGAAGACAGATCAAACTGATAGTAAAATCCATAAATAAGTCCTGTTTTTCTTTTTGAATTTCTTATAAGTTGTTTTTTTTTAATACAGAGTCCATGCAACACAAAGCTACTGAGTTCAGTAAAGCAGACACAGAATGGTGTTTTCATAAATTGTCTTCAAGTCATTTGATCTATAAATGCTCACTTTCTCTTCTGAAGTTACCTCTTCTTGTTCTCAGTGCTTTAAGGACCCCATCATCCAACTAGTTGTATCCTTTTATTTTAATTAGACAAATCCTCTCCCAAATACACACTGCTGTTTTTTATGACGCAGAGGTCCCTGTGAGCAATTGAGCTCAACACATTGACCTACAGTTTCTAATTTACTGTCAACAGGAACTTATCTGAGTTTCTGCTGTGCTACAGTTTAAGAACAAATGCACTAGCCCACTCCACAGTCGTAGACAGAGTAAAAATTTAGACCATTTCACAAAAGGAGCTTGTACCTGTTTTTATAATCCTTATCTAATGATAGGCAAAAGTTCAAAGCAACTGCTTAGAGGACTCTTCTGAGCCAAAAGTACAATATCTCTACAATATCTGCATCAGTTACAGAATGGAAAGCAAGGCTATTGTTTCTTCCCCTTCTATCAGAAAAAATCTTTTTATAATGCATCACTATGCAAAATACACAAATAACTTTGTTAATTACAAGAATGTTAAGTGCTGGAATATACATTACCCAGATTTCTCTGCTGCCACATGAAGAGGGTGTAATGGTGCAATTCAGAACGCAAGATGCAGGTGATACAGTTTTTGTTGAAGAAGCAATACAAATAATGTAAGGATGCATAAAACACATTTTCTTACAGGACAAAGGGTGAAATCAGGATGATAATTTTTTTGAAAGCCAAACTGTAGCTTTTCAGGGAGAAAGTCAATAGAAGCCCCAGGAAATTGACCTCCAGGGAGCAGAGCAGATCTGGCAGATCTTTAAGGAATCTTTTCTTTGGGCACAAGAGTTCTTCATCCCCAAGTGTAGACAATCAGGAAAAGAAAGGAAGAGTCTTGTCACAGCTGAACCAGGACTTGCTGGTCAAACTGGGGAGCAAGAAGAAAACAGACAGGCAGTGGAAGCAGGGACATACATCCTGGGAGGAGTGTATGTATGCTGCAAGGCTGTGTAGGGATGGGATCAGGAAGGACAAGGCCTAGTGGTATCTATACTTGGAAAAAGATACAAAGAAGAAAGAAAAGGAAAGTTCAAGAAGGCATACCACCCTAATGAGCAACAAAGACAGGCTAATAACAACAGACATGAAGAAGGTTGAGATACTCAAGAACTTTTTGCCACAGTCTTCACTGGCAACTGTTCTTCACACACCCCTCGAGTAAATAGGTCAGAAGGTGGGGACTGAAGGAGCAGTGTGCCTCCCTCTGTAAACAAAGATCAGGTTTGTGACCACTAGAGGAACCTGAACATTTATTAAGCCTATAGGTCCCAATTAGGTGCATCCCAGAGTCCAGAGGGAATTGACTGACACAATTCCCAAACCACTCTCAGTGATATTTGGAAAGTCATTCTGGCCATGTGAACTCCGTGGTGATTGAAAAACAGGCAACAACACACTCATTTTTAAGAAGGGTAGAAAGGATAGCTCTGGGAACTACCTACCTGTCAAACTCATCTCCTGGAAAGATCGTGGACCTCCTGAAAGCTATACTAAAACATGTGGAGAAGAGGGAGGTAATAAGGGACAACATAAACATCTGACCCTGAAAAAAATTTAATGTGCAAGGTCTTGCACTTTGGTCATGGCAACGCACTATCCATACAACCTGGGGGATGAAAGGATTGAGCACAGCCCTACCAGAAATGACTTGGGAGGATGGCAGCTGGGCATGAGCCAGCAATGTTCCATTGCACTCCAGAAAGCCAACAGTACCCTGGGCTGCATCAAAAGAAACGTAGCCAGCAGGCTGAGGGAGAGGATCCTGTCCCTCTGTACTGCATCCAAATGTAGGGTCCTCAGTACAGGAGAGATGTGGACCCATTGGAGTGCAGAGGAGGGCCACAATATTATCCAAGGAATAGAACACCACTCCTATGAGAGCCACCTTTCAGTGATAGAAAGAAGAAGACAGACTATTTAGCAGAGTTTGTGGTGATAGGACAAAGGGAAATGGTTTCAAACTAATGGTGGATTTAGACTGGATATAAGGAAAAGGATTTTTACAGTAAGGGTAGTGAAGCACTGTCACATATTGCCCAGAGAGGTGGTGGATGCCTTGTTCCTGGGGATACCGAAGATCATGCTGGACAGTGTTCTGAGCACCTGATCAAGATGTAGATGTCCCTGTTCACTGCAGGGGATTTGGACCAGATGACCCTTAAATGTCCCTTCCAACTCAAATGATATTATGATTCTGACATTTTCATAGTAAGCTTACTTGCCTATTGATATGGCCTTGTTTTTAAGGAAAAAAAAAAGATTTGTAAGCAGAATACGTTTACTTTTGTGTTCCCATTCTTCCAAAGCAATGCCCAGCAGCAGTGCAATCACAATATTATGTCTAACAGTAATCATATGCAGTCATTTCCAATCATGCTGGCTACATGTAGAAGCACTTACAGACTTTTGGAAATGTGGGGAAATGTCAAACCATATTAGGCTGTCTAGAAAGAAGAAGGAAGAGGAGCACAGCTTGATGAGGAAATTAAAACCTAGCTGAACCATGCTGAACACCTGAAAATATCAAATAACAAAAGATAAATGGGGAAAAGCCTGAAGAAGTTATGAAATGTAAAAAAGAATGATGTTCAGTGGAATAATAAATGATATGAAAAGGGAAAGAAAGTGAAGATAAATTATCCATAACTGATAAAAACTCATGACCTACAACAAGCTGCCAGTATGGCTCTGCTAACTGGGAACCTAGAATATTGTGTCCACTTTTTAATACTCAATTCTAAACTAGACAAAGACAGACAAGAGGGATGTGGGAGGTACAGTCATTCTTACAATAGATTTATTGGCTACTTGAAGCATATAAGTTCAGCAGGGAGGTTCAGATGGTCGTTTATTCAGTACTGGTCCGCCATGAGGTCAGTGAAGAGCTGATGTGTAAGTAAGAAATTACAGCTGTTTATTTCAGGTGTTACATTTATTGCCCTCTAACACCTGTGGTAGAGAAGAAGCTTGTCAGCCTTAAATGCTGGGAGGTATGAGCCAGACAGCCAATTCTCAATTAAGGTGACATAATACCTGTACAAGTCTAGATTATCTAGAATGGACAGTTTATATTCAGTCCTTTGCAGAAAGGAAGCAAATTCTTTATGGGCCATGGGTGAATTCTACTTTACATTGCATTGAGTATCTATCTATTGCCTGGACACCAGGACACATGATGCAGACAAATTCAAAATCTATGCAAAATGGCATATAACTTTGTAGTTCAGGGCTTTGGAGGAAGGAATGGAAGGGATTCAAAGCACATTGACTGGTTAAGGGCTGCTGTAACAAACCATGTTCCCTGAGATCCACATTCACCATAGAAAAGCAGAGAGCACCAATAGTACAGGATATTCCACTTGCACTTATGGTCTCTTCTTGCAGGGTGGAAATGGCATACCACTTGACACAGCATCCACTTGTTCTATGATCTTTTAAATTGCTCTCAGTTTTACATCATTATCAGACTATGAGAAATTTAGACTCTAGATAAAAANTCCATTGCACTCCAGAAAGCCAACAGTACCCTGGGCTGCAGGAGAGATGTGGACCCATCTTGCACTTTGGTCTGAGGGAGAGGATCCTAGCCCTACCAGAAATGACGCACTATCCATACAACCTGGGGGATCAAAGGATTGAGCACAGCCCTACCTGGTCATGGCAACGCACTATCCATCAATGTTCCATTGCACTCCAGAACGCCAACAGTACCCTGGGCTGCAGGAGAGATGTGGACCCATCTTGCACTTTGGTCTGAGGGAGAGGATCCTAGCCCTACCAGAAATGACGCACTATCCATACAACCTGGGGGATCAAAGGATTGAGCACAGCCCTACCTGGTCATGGCAACGCACTATCCATCAATGTTCCATTGCACTCCAGAACGCCAACAGTACCCTGGGCTGCAGGAGAGATGTGGACCCATCTTGCACTTTGGTCTGAGGGAGAGGATCCTAGCCCTACCAGAAATGACGCACTATCCATACAACCTGGGGGATCAAAGGATTGAGCACAGCCCTACCTGGTCATGGCAACGCACTATCCATCAATGTTCCATTGCACTCCAGAACGCCAACAGTACCCTGGGCTGCAGGAGAGATGTGGACCCATCTTGCACTTTGGTCTGAGGGAGAGGATCCTAGCCCTACCAGAAATGACGCACTATCCATACAACCTGGGGGATCAAAGGATTGAGCACAGCCCTACCTGGTCATGGCAACGCACTATCCATCAATGTTCCATTGCACTCCAGAACGCCAACAGTACCCTGGGCTGCAGGAGAGATGTGGACCCATCTTGCACTTTGGTCTGAGGGAGAGGATCCTAGCCCTACCAGAAATGACGCACTATCCATACAACCTGGGGGATCAAAGGATTGAGCACAGCCCTACCTGGTCATGGCAACGCACTATCCATCAATGTTCCATTGCACTCCAGAACGCCAACAGTACCCTGGGCTGCAGGAGAGATGTGGACCCATCTTGCACTTTGGTCTGAGGGAGAGGATCCTAGCCCTACCAGAAATGACGCACTATCCATACAACCTGGGGGATCAAAGGATTGAGCACAGCCCTACCTGGTCATGGCAACGCACTATCCATCAATGTTCCATTGCACTCCAGAACGCCAACAGTACCCTGGGCTGCAGGAGAGATGTGGACCCATCTTGCACTTTGGTCTGAGGGAGAGGATCCTAGCCCTACCAGAAATGACGCACTATCCATACAACCTGGGGGATCAAAGGATTGAGCACAGCCCTACCTGGTCATGGCAACGCACTATCCATCAATGTTCCATTGCACTCCAGAACGCCAACAGTACCCTGGGCTGCAGGAGAGATGTGGACCCATCTTGCACTTTGGTCTGAGGGAGAGGATCCTAGCCCTACCAGAAATGACGCACTATCCATACAACCTGGGGGATCAAAGGATTGAGCACAGCCCTACCTGGTCATGGCAACGCACTATCCATCAATGTTCCATTGCACTCCAGAACGCCAACAGTACCCTGGGCTGCAGGAGAGATGTGGACCCATCTTGCACTTTGGTCTGAGGGAGAGGATCCTAGCCCTACCAGAAATGACGCACTATCCATACAACCTGGGGGATCAAAGGATTGAGCACAGCCCTACCTGGTCATGGCAACGCACTATCCATCAATGTTCCATTGCACTCCAGAACGCCAACAGTACCCTGGGCTGCAGGAGAGATGTGGACCCATCTTGCACTTTGGTCTGAGGGAGAGGATCCTAGCCCTACCAGAAATGACGCACTATCCATACAACCTGGGGGATCAAAGGATTGAGCACAGCCCTACCTGGTCATGGCAACGCACTATCCATCAATGTTCCATTGCACTCCAGAACGCCAACAGTACCCTGGGCTGCAGGAGAGATGTGGACCCATCTTGCACTTTGGTCTGAGGGAGAGGATCCTAGCCCTACCAGAAATGACTTTACCCTGGGCTGCATCAAAAGAAACGTAGCCAGCAGGCTGAGGGAGAGGATCCTGTCCCTCTGTACTGCATCCAAATGTAGGGTCCTCAGTACAGGAGAGATGTGGACCCATTGGAGTGCAGAGGAGGGCCACAATATGATCCAAGGAATAGAACACCACTCCTATGAGAGCCACCTTTCAGTGATAGAAAGAAGAAGACAGACTATTTAGCAGAGTTTGTGGTGATAGGACAAAGGGAAATGGTTTCAAACTAATGGTGGATTTAGACTGGATATAAGGAAAAGGATTTTTACAGTAAGGGTAGTGAAGCACTGTCACATATTGCCCAGAGAGGTGGTGGATGCCTTGTTCCTGGGGATACCGAAGATCATGCTGGACAGTGTTCTGAGCACCTGATCAAGATGTAGATGTCCCTGTTCACTACAGGGGATTTGGACCAGTTGACCCTTAAATGTCCCTTCCAACTCAAATGATATTATGATTCTGACATTTTCATAGTAAGCTTACTTGCCTATTGATATGGCCTTGTTTTTAAGGAAAAAAAAAAGATTTGTAAGCAGAATACGTTTACTTTTGTGTTCCCATTCTTCCAAAGCAATGCCCAGCAGCAGTGCAATCACAATATTATGTCTAACAGTAATCATATGCAGTCATTTCCAATCATGCTGGCTACATGTAGAAGCACTTACAGACTTTTGGAAATGTGGGGAAATGTCAAACCATATTAGGCTGTCTAGAAAGAAGAAGGAAGAGGAGCACAGCTTGATGAGGAAATTAAAACCTAGCTGAACCATGCTGAACACCTGAAAATATCAAATAACAAAAGATAAATGGGGAAAAGCCTGAAGAAGTTATGAAATGTAAAAAAGAATGATGTTCAGCGGAATAATAAATGATATGAAAAGGGAAAGAAAGTGAAGATAAATTATCCATAACTGATAAAAACTCATGACCTACAACAAGCTGCCAGTATGGCTCTGCTAACTGGGAACCTAGAATATTGTGTCCACTTTTTAATACTCAATTCTAAACTAGACAAAGACAGACAAGAGGGATGTGGGAGGTACAGTCATTCTTACAATAGATTTATTGGCTACTTGAAGCATATAAGTTCAGCAGGGAGGTTCAGATGGTCGTTTATTCAGTACTGGTCCGCCATGAGGTCAGTGAAGAGCTGATGTGTAAGTAAGAAATTACAGCTGTTTATTTCAGGTGTTACATTTATTGCCCTCTAACACCTGTGGTAGAGAAGAAGCTTGTCAGCCTTAAATGCTGGGAGGTATGAGCCAGACAGCCAATTCTCAATTAAGGTGACATAATACCTGTACAAGTCTAGATTATCTAGAATGGACAGTTTATATTCAGTCCTTTGCAGGAAGGAAGCAAATTCTTTATGGGCCATGGGTGAATTCTACTTTACATTGCATTGAGTATCTATCTATTGCCTGGACACCAGGACACATGATGCAGACAAATTCAAAATCTATGCAAAATGGCATATAACTTTGTAGTTCAGGGCTTTGGAGGAAGGAATGGAAGGGATTCAAAGCACATTGACTGGTTAAGGGCTGCTGTAACAAACCATGTTCCCTGAGATCCACATTCACCATAGAAAAGCAGAGAGCACCAATAGTACAGGATATTCCACTTGCACTTATGGTCTCTTCTTGCAGGGTGGAAATGGCATACCACTTGACACAGCATCCACTTGTTCTATGATCTTTTAAATTGCTCTCAGTTTTACATCATTATCAGACTATGAGAAATTTAGACTCTAGATAAAAACATGGTGAAGACACCTTGCTGATAGAGAAGAGGATCATCTATATCTATTTGAAAAGCATGAAAAACATGAAACAAAGGATTAACAAAGGAAAATAATGGAAGTTATACAAGACTATTTAATTTAGACTACATTCTTCACATTAAGAAAGGGAAAACTGTGCTACCCTTCAGGGAACACTTCCTGCTTATAAGACACTTTAAAGTGACTCCAAAGGAAACATTTAGGATGACAAAAAGCAGTTTGAAGAAAGATGAAAGAAATATATTGCATAGAACAACCCAGCAGTTGCTGGACGGTGAACTGGATGACCTGATAGCTATTTTCTTTTCCTTATATCTGAGATTCTGTGATTCTAAATATATATTCAGAAACAAAACAAACAAACAAACAAAAACAGTAAGACAGTAGATGCATTGAAGAACATAAGTGGAAAGTTAGTGACAGATGAGGTTGATTCTGCCTCAGGACTAAATGAATTCCTCACCTCATTATTCATAGGGGGAGAAAAGGAGGAAAAGAAAGTGGAAGGTAGCATCTCTGGGACTGGGAGACATTCTCCTGGAGGGGAAAGTAAAATGTTAAAAGCCTTTGCTATTGCACTGGAGAAGATAATAAGGCAATTAGGATTGTTACATTTGACAAAGCACCTAGCTCAGATGAATTTTATCCCAGAATCCTGAAGTAAGTAGCAAAGGAAATTGGAAAGCCTTCAGCAAAGGTTTTCTGACAGGCCACAGAGGAGTGTAGTTGTACCCAAGGATTAAAGGGGTACTAAAATTATTCCCAGACACAAGGAAGAAACAAGGGAAGATTCAGGGGACAAACCTTCTAAGTCTCACCTCAGATGAGAGAAAGATATTGGAAATAGTGCTAAGGGACCATGTTGAAGCCATTTTAATGCATAATTTCATGAAAATAACAGGGAAATAATGAAAAGTCTGCACGTAAAAGATGTTAATGGAGAAGTAGAATGCAATGAGTAGATTGATCCTATTATTATAGTTTTTCTAGGTGGTATAAAAAGGAAGAGAAACTCATGAATAAATTACTATGTGAATTAGTTTGAGTAGTTATTTTCAACTCATCTGACCATTTCCTTAATGGTTGCCAAAGCAGAGCTGGTTTCAGAGTGCAGCATTACAGAAAAACATATAACAACTAAGAGGGAGAAATGCAGAAGTGCATCCTAGTAGTTAAAGATTGAAGAGTTCATCCACTGTAGTTATAATACAATCTTGTATAAATAGATCAACCCATAACAGTTCTAAACTGAGCTATGTACCGCTACCAATGCAGTCAGGCAACACCAAGCTCAACTCAGGCTGCAAAGCCTGACTGACACCTGGGTAAATACTTCAGCATGATCCTGCCCACAATCAACTTTATCACAACTGCATTACCACAACCAGGATTAACTAGTTTAAAGCTAGCTGAAGTGAGCCTGTAAAAGCAGTGATATCTGTGGACATATTCCTAGACAGCCAAACCTTAGTCTTTTCAATTTGGTGAATCCTTCTTTGAAGCTTAAAAAAAAAAAAACAACCCTACTTAAATCCCTTTATGTCTGCAGATGTAAAGTTGCAAAGAAGAAATCATGAGAACTGCATTCCCAAAAACATAAATAAGGCATTAAGACAGCATCCTGAGCCTACCAGCTCTAGTCACTATTGTGACTGCATCCATATTCCTTCAGGAAACTGTTTTTCCTTTGTTTTCATCCTGTAACACCATCATTTTCTCTCATTCTTTTCCTCACCAACCTCCAGTTTGCCCTTCAGGAATCCCCTGGAAACCTAGATTTAATCCCTAGCTGAATCTGTAACCGCGTTATAACAAAGTCATAAAAATTCAGACCTCTGGGAAGCCAAATCCATTATTCTTTCGTTACAGGGTGTTACAACCTTCCAAATATGGAACACAATATTATTTCTTCTCTTGCTAAGGTTTCATGTTAAAGCCACCAAGTAGCAGTTATTGCTACTCGGAAATATAACAATTGGAAAGAGAAATTATGACGAAAATAGTCTTTAAATTAGCTTAAAGAGTACAGAAAAAAATGAAACAAAAAACAAACTATATATATATATGTATATATAGACAGCTTGATCCACAGAAGGCAATAGGATTTCTATCTTTCCAGAGCACATAGGATGTTAGGTCAAGAAAAAATGGACAGAGATTTCTTCTGCTGCCTTTCTTATATTCCAGTCTCACTTGCCCTCACAACAAATGTTTAACTACCCAAAATGGGCATATCCCACTCCTGCAGTTTAAAATGCCAAGATTTTATGTATGGAATGACTTAATGTTCACTTCACCTATTTTAAATATCAGCATGACATGACAAGTTGTGGAGAAGTCAGAGGTATTGTTATTAAAAAATTATATATCCCATATAGTCTGATCAGCAGTTTTTCCCCCTTCACAACTCTTGGAGGGCTTTTTAGTTCAGTTCCCAGTTCTTCCTTCCTCCCCCCTCCTAGTTTTTCTGGTTGCTTGTCAGGGTGTTGTTTGTTTCCTTGCTTGGTTTTCAAGTAGCTGCCAGACTTTTTAGTAGAGGGCTGACACTAAGGTTTGCAAAAAGCAATTTCATTTTGTTTATATGACTGTAAACACCTGTTCCAGATGGACAATTTAGAGGATTGTTTGGGATTTGGCTTCTGTGGCACTTTGCCCTGAACACAGCAGAATATTTCCAAGAGCAGTCTGAGCTATCTCTTTTCATCCAGTGCACACAAAAGGCTACCTCCTGAAGGTAAAGCTGAAGCCTCCTAGAGTCCCACTGGCATGACTAAAAACATCATTTCTCCCAGAGCTTTCTTCTTATTCACAGGGAAAGATTCTGCCTGTGGATGTATAGATACCACTTTCAATGACACCAGGTGAAGTTGTGCAGAAAGGAAGGAAGGAAGGAAAAAAAATGAGAGAAGAGAGAGAAAGAAGGAAGGAATTCGGAAGGAAGGAAGGAAGGAAGGAAGGGAGGGAGAAAGACGAAAATAAGAGAAGCAAAGAAAGAGACAGACATTCTCTAGTGCTCTAGTGAGCTTTCAACTTTATAGTACAACCTGTAAAGAAGGATTAAAAGGATATAATATGTAGCATGCAGAGGGATGACTAGGGGGCTTGAAGCCATCTGCAAATGTTTGAAAGATGTTTGCTTTCCCCTTAGGTGTGAAAGAAATTGCTTCTTATTTTACTAGAAATTTTTTGAAGAAATAATGGGTCAAAGTTAAAAAAGGGAAATTTCAAATGCATTTCAGGGAAATCTGACAGTGAAATCCAGAACAAAATCAGAAAGTGCTGGCAATGCAGTACAGAAACTTATTTTCCCTCTGACCTCATCCGTGCAATCCAGATGATCTAGAATCACTTGAAAAGAGAGTTAGGAACCTCAGAATAATGGGTTTGCTGTCATGTTTTCCCTTGTAGTAATGTAATGGGAAAGGAGCATCCTAGAAGCTCCAGACAGAGTTCTAGGTATTTTCTTTAGTTGATGATCTTCTAGTCTTACAACTCACGCATTTTTGTTTGTTCAAGGAGTAAGAGAGCCACCAAGATCAGAAGAGAAGATGTTCTGGGAGTTCACTACTCTAGAGAGATCAAAAAAAGAAACCATGTGACTGCATATACTGAGAAAAGTACAATAAATGAATAGATAAATAGCAAAGGAGTGAAAGAAGAAAAACCTACAAGAGAAATAAAAAATTAATAAAAGTAACAAGGCAGTGAGAAATGCCCAAGTCATCACAGTAAATATTTGGACAGATATAAGACTATCAGTGGGTTATATGTACTTATAGTAAATGCAGTTCATGAAAGACTGGGAGCTATTTTTTCAAGGTGTCTGAGTACACAGATGGGCAAACATGAAATTTTTAAGTTGTGCATGTAGTTTTTCTGCTATAAAGAAAAAGAAAAAAAAATACCCTCCACCCCTACTGAAATAAAATGACTCCACACTTCTTGGTTAATGTTTCTGTTGTGCCCAGGTGGCAGTGTCTGGAGCATCCACCCACAGACTAGCACAACCCACATGTAACCACTTCCGTCCACCACAGCCACAGCCCATATATTTGCTTCTGTGTACTTTGCCTCATGTACACGAACTGTGACAACATAAGTGCAAACTGTACAAAGGTGTCAATTATGCCATTATTAACCTGGATCCTGCACTCACAGTACATGTATTCCTGATGTTTTACTCTGATTTCACCACATAGATAAACTTCAAGATACTCACATATTAACTATTGGTAAAGTTTGAACTCATGGGCCTGCTGTCAGGCTCAGAGAACACTGGAATTTTCTCCAAGTACAATATTCCTTCTCCAAGCTACCACAGATTTGAGGCAGTTTGGTCTCCCAGTTATCATACGTGTTTTGCTTGAAGTTGCCAGGTAAATACAATCATCCAGAGTCGAGAAAGACATGCAGTGATGCTTGGGGAAAAGGAGATGCAAACAGATATCCTTTATCACCAGATGATAGACATCTAGAAGTGTCAGAATGAAGTTTTTAAGGTCGCCCTACCCGTGGACTTGAGGTTTGAAATTATCTCATCCATCTCTCAAAACCTAACAGTAAACATATGGGAATGATAGCTATATTCATTTCTGTAGTAGTCAAGCTGGCCATATTGCATACCACCCACTGGTATCACTACTGATTCCAAAGCCATGGGATAAAAAATTTCATCATAGTGAATCACTGTTCTGAAAACTCCTTGACTTCATCAGGGAAGAAGAATTTCAGCCTGTATCTACCAGCCTCACACCACCTTCATTTCTGGAACCCAACTATGTCCTACTGGGGAGATACTGTCTCTCTCTTTCTATTACCATATATTTCCTGACATAAAAATCCCTATTTGCATACTGGTGGATGGTCCCTATCCTCTGATCCCACTGACAATGCAACTGTTTAGACCAATAGAACCCATGTAAAAACTTCAGCTGAGATTTTAAACTCGGAAGAATAAGGATCAAATATGCTTTTGTTGCAGCTGCAAGGTAGAGACCCAACAAGAATAGCTGAGACATTGGTACCCCTAAAATCACCTCCATTTGCTTTGCACCTCATAGATTGTTCAAGGACCCAGGACAGACTCAGCTTAATGGACAAGCCAAGGCATTATCTGAATGTAATCAAAGAGATCAACCATCAGGAAACAATCTGATTATCCACTGCTAGAGACACAAGAAGCCTCAAGATCACTGCCAGAATTTCAGGTGAACATTTCTAATGTGTATGAGAAAAAAAGAAGCAAAATAAATAAAAATTCTCATGTTTCCAGGACATAATTCAAAGTGAGACTAATGAAAAAGCAGTCAGCAATACAAAAGCAACAAAAATTTAAAAAATAAAAATAAAAAGTATATTTAACAGTGTTATTTATCTTTAAAATGGAAGTGCAAAAAAGGAGTTAGTTGAGTATATTAGTGTCATAAATTGCAAGAGGTAAAAGAGAATAAATAAAGACAGTATATTAGAAGGTCAAGGTAAACAATTAGAAAGAGAGGAAGAGAAAAGGAAAGAAAGACAGAGTGAGAGAAATAGAGAGCGAGTGAAAGAACGGAAGAGAGAACTCACACCTCCTAAGGGAATGGAAAAAAAAGCGACAGCATAGTTAAACAGTGGAAGGATTTATTGGAATTGAAAATACTTCAGAAAAAAATAGAATTTGTATTCACCAAAGAAAAATAGAAAAGAATATAAGCCTTGGGAAGCTGAATATGAAATTGTAATAAGCCGAGCAGAAAAGATTTTGAGAATGACTTGTTAAAGGCATAGAATCTAATAATAAAACACATCAGAACCAGAAAGCTTGCTATTGAGTTAGAGCAATCGAGAGGTGATCAGTGGGCATAAAATACTATTCAGAAAGCACATGGTCACTGCAGAAAAACTAAGTGAATACAACAGATGATTTGTATGGGAAATAAGCCGGAGGAACAGTCTCAGGTTGACTGGGCAATAACAGGGTTTTCAGGGTAAATGAATAAATTCAAATGTAATGATTTATTAGGATCTTAAATGTTAAGACTGATCAATTCTTAGTACAGAAGTATCCTGTTGCATAATTTGCTTTATAGCAAAGAATTTGGAGGTAGCAAACCTATTAGCAGTCTTTAATATGTGTGGTGAACTACTGTCAAAGGTTTANCCTACCAGTAAAATTTATCATGAAGTTTTAGAAAATTAAAAAGAAAAGCACAAAAAAGAAAAAAAATTGCAGTGAATATGATGTCCCTGGGAAATGTCGGTGTGATTTCTGTGGCGAGAAACTACTTCAGAAAGAGTTCTCTGTGGATGTCAAAAAGAATGTGGAAAATATGATCCAACCTATGCACAGCTCTTAGATTTCCAATTAGCGGGATCCTTCATAAAAGCCTCTTGAAGAAACTGAGCTGTCTGGGTAAGAAGGTCCTCTTATGAATTAATACGCAGCATAAGATAGGAAACAAAGGGTAGGAATAAATGGTTTGTCTTCACAGGAGAAGGAGATTACTAAAAACTTCTGCTATTGACTATATTCAAAAATAATCTGGAAAAGAAGGTAAATAGGTAAAGAAGGCTGTGGTTGATACAGAATTATGCAGGATACTTAAATCTAAAGCAGACTGTGACTATTTGCAGAAGGAATTCATGGCACTGAGTGTGAATTGGCAGTAAAATGGAAGATAACATTTCACATTGAAAAGTGCACATTGTGGGAAAAAATAAGTACATAAACAGTGATGGGATGTAAATAAGCTCTTAACACTTATACAATGATCTTAGAGTTACTGTGGATAGTTCTCTGAAAATATCAACTCCGTTCTCTACACAGTCAAAAAAGCAACAGCACTGTAGAAATTATTAGGAAGTGATGTAGGTAAACATACATGACTATGTAAATGCATGCTGTGCTTTTGTCTTGAATGCTGTACACAGTTTTGGTCATTCTAAGTCAAAAAAGATCATAACAGGATTTAAATATATTTATATACATGCATATATCATAAAAAGGCTAAAAGAAGCCTGAAGTTCTAAAGTTTGAAGGAAGAATTATGCACTTTCTCTTCCAAAAGAATAGACAGAGCTAACTGAGGAAATGAGAGGGTTACTAAGTGGCTAACCACGGTGACACACAAATTGCAGAGGTGATTTATGCCAGCTAACTAACTAAAGAATGAGTTTAAGCTAAAAGAGTTGCTTTTTTCTGCATGACATGCAAACAAACTGTCCTCCTTGCCACAAGATGAGATTAAGAAGCTATTAATGTGGACATATTTTTAAAACATTTCAAAAATTTTATCATTAGTGATGGTGGTCTGAAAGCAAAACTTTCCAACATTCCTATGAAGCATCCAGGAGATATTTCAGGGAATTGATTCCTTCACACTGGTGCTGTGTTCCTATGGTCACCCCTGAGCAGCCTCTACAGGGTAATGCTGGAAATAAGAAAACTAACCTAAAGGCCCATTGGTCTGAGACTGAATCACTTACATAGAGGAGTCAGAAAGTGCTTTCCCCACAGGTATTCTGCAGTGTTAAGACATCGTGCAGGAAATTAGTAATTTTAGGTTGAAAGCCTGTCGAGAAGAGAAAGGTGTGGGCTCCACCTGTCCTAGTGCAGGAACAAGCACATCCACCTGGGCCAGCCACATCATTGCACTGTTTGGTCTCCTCTACAGACAAACAGAGATTAATGCCCTCCTAAACCTGGACTACATCTCCAGATAGGACAGTGGATCCTTTCCACCTCTGTGCATATGGTGTGCTCACAAGGAACCCTTTGGATCTTAGACATAGAAATTGTTGGAGAGCAGGCAGCACACATTGTTACTTCATGTTCAGGTACAATCTGGGTCAACAGGTTACCTGCATCTTACCATCCATTATTTTAGGATAGTGTCATGATCCACCTGTATATGAAATACACCAGAGAACAGACCTTTAGATTTTTGTTGCTCTCCTACATGTAGCTGAGCTAACAGACAGAACAACATCCATCCCCCTGCCCTGAGTTTCTTGGCTATTGAAGCAGAGCACAGGAATGTTGGGATGCAGATTTATTGGGATTTGCACACTCATGCTGAGTTCCCATCTCCCTCCTTACCACCTCTTTCTGCTTCTCCATTTATTTCTCTGCTCCTTTTGATTTTCAGCTTCCAAGCCAACATTCTTCAGTGCACAAGAAAATTATCCTTTCTTGAGCTGAATGAGCTCATACAAATAATAGAATCAGAGAATGGCTTGGGATGGAAGGGACCTTAAAGAACACTCAGTTCCAACGTCCTGCTGTGGGCAGGACTGCCACCCTCCAAATAAGGCTGCCCAGGGCTGCATCCAACCTAGCCTTAAACATCTCCAGGAATAGAGCTCCCACAGCTTCTCCGAGCAACCTGTGCCAGGGCCTTGTCACCCTCTCAGTGAAAGACTTCCCCCTGACATCTAAACTAAATCTCCCCTCTTTTAGTTTTAAACTGTTTCCCCCTGTCCTACAACTATCTACCCACGCAAAGCATTGATTTCCATCCTGTTTGTAAGCTCTCTTTAAGTACTGGAAACCCTCAATATATAAATATATATGCACATAAATAAAGTAATGATACCAAACAGGTTACACCTTTCCACAATGTCTGAGCAGGAGGAGAGTCGGCACTGAAATCACAGGAAACTACATTAACAAGAACAGTTTTTTACCATAGTGTCTCTGGCTCTTTACATTTAAACAGATCAGCATTTTCCTTTGCACAAAATCCTGTCTCCAGCCTGGGCAGCAGCATGATCAGAAAGATGTAGATGTACAGAGCCTAAACACTCCCTTTTAAGATTTTATCTGTTCTTAACCTGTTGGACTTCCTGCAAAAGTGGTACATAAATCTGCACCACAGACAAAATATGCATACAGTTTCCCAGCGAAACCAGCAGTCTCTGGATACAAATAAGCAGTGTTAGAAACGAAACAGCAAAAAAACAGGGAGAGTAGATTTGCCTTTACATGCTCCTGCAAGACTGCATGCAGGCACAGCTACTCTTTTGTGAGAACAGCTTTCATATATAATATAAGATCTGAGATCTCTGGGGATAAGTTACACCTCATTACATTTTCAATACCATGATCCCTCTGAGACACTACCTTACAGTGTCTTGAATAGCCCCAGTGTTTAAGTTCAACAGTGTTGCCTGGTAGGCCACTTCACACATTGATGTTCTTTTGAATAGAAAAGTGTTTCCTCACATCTCCTCCGAATGTATTTTCTTTTTCTTTTTAATTTCCATTTTTACTCCCTTCGCTCTATTATCTGTGCATGGCTGAAAATAATAACTTGGCTTGTCATACTCTGTACTTCCCCCTCATTCTCCCTAATTCTAGACTACTGTAGATTTACAGTATTTTTTATCTTGCATTCATATCATAGTTCATTTCTCAGTAGTAATAGAATTGGTTTCCTCATCCCTGTTTTGAAGTATTACAAAAATCTTATACTGCAGTGGCCAAACCACAAAATAATAGCTCAGCAGTGAACACACTGGAATCACAGTATTTCATTCAAGCATTTTTCTTTTTTCTCTGCCATCTCTGACCCTTGAAGCTGAAATAAGCTTCTTTCCTATGGATGTAATTTAAAAACAAATAAAACTTTTATATTAGAAAAGATAGTTTTGTACATATATGAAAAAAAATAAAGAAAGAAAGAACAACCACCAAAACTCTTAGCATTTATTAATGTGCATTTATATTGTAATTTTATGATAAGGTCCAATATCTATGTGGAGAATTGGAGTCCATACAGACTATACAAGGTGTGTAAGGGTTTATTTTCCATTCTGTTGAAGGTTATGATTGATGAAGTACCATGCCTTTAATAAGTGGCCTCAGGAGCAAGAAGAAATACTGTGAGCTCCCTGCTCCTTCTTCTTCCCATGCTGTATGCATACCCAGCCTGCACAGCATGCCAGGATGCTCTCCCTCCCTACAGATATTGATGGACTGTCTGGCAGGATGGTAACTCCCTCCTTGAACATAGCCCTGAAAGGATGGCCAAAAGAAAATGGAACTTTCATTCGTAGGCCTGTCTTAGAGCAGAGCTGTGGGACTTCTACTGAATAAGTGCACTGTGGACTTTAAAAGTCACCTCTGCCAAGATACTTTCTGACATGTGTAAAAGCCTCCTGTGCTTTGATCTCTGCCTGTTACGCTAATATTATCGCATTCTGTTGCCTTCTTCTCCCTTATCTGTTTGTTCTATCCGTCTTGTTCCTCAACTCACAGATAAAATCATAAGCTCTTTGGGGGAAAGATGTCATCTTTCACGTGCACATGTCCTAGGATTACAGAGACCAACATGTTTGATTTGGATCTTTGATGAATAAGAGAATGAATATGACATGAGCAATTGATAGATTTAGTTAAAGAAGAAAAGTTAAATCGGAAAGACTATCTGGGCAGTAGTCTGGATGGATTAATCACACAAAAAAAATGCAGTTTTGGACCACGCTGCAACTAAAGTTGGTTTAGAAAATGGTTCCAACTCCAACTGTTTTCTGAAAATGTCAGTATAATTCATTTTAATGTTCTCTAAAAACTTAGCTTTTTCAGGCCAGATTAGCAACAGGCTTTAGAGGCCTTTCACAAGGCCAGTAAGGACTGGATAAAGAAGTCCTATAGCTCCACTGCACTATTAAGTCACACTTGTATACCACCTCCCAGACCAAATCAATGAGCTTTCCTGCTTACCCTCTTTATGATTAAATGCTAGTTAATGCTGAGATTGTGATTTTCTCAATCTCTACAATTCTTTTTGTTGTTAAGTATTCAGTGAAGCAAGGAATGGAGTGATTCCTCCCTTTCCATCGTTCTCTTTCCCATCTAATCAATTCATTGAATATTTTCACTTTCAGATCAGTGCAATGCAAACACAAAAATGCATTTTGTGATGGGGGTTGTTTTAAGCATCATAACAAAATAAAACTACCACTTTGCTACAGAATACTGACTATGTTTTAAAGGAGCAATATATCCCCCTCAAAGTTAGAATTATACCTGAAGAGCCATTAAGCCATAGCTAAATATATATACACATATATTCATCCAGAACAGGTGTGAGATAGTGATATTATAGATGGCAGGCCAAGTGGAATAGATGAGGTTTTAATCAATGATTTGAATGCAGAGAGAGCATTAATATGGGTATTGAGTTTCTTCTGGGATAGCATAAAATGAAATGTGCCTAAAACTTGCTAAACCTTCTTTCTCCACTGTCAGTCAGCTTCAAGATATTCACTTAGAAAGCTAAAAATATATATTTTTTGAGTTGTGTTTGGACTTGAAAAATGATCTCAAGGCCATACCTATAATATGCTTCATAATTTATTTGCTACATAACATGATAGTTGCATGTTTCAATGAAATTGCAGTTACACATTAGGTCTCATCTCTTCTCCAAAAGTCCTGTAAACACAACACACTTAAGAAATGATTTGCTTCTTTAGGTCCAGAGTCAGAAACATGACTCTGTCAATGGAGCAAGTGTGAGGCTGCTATTAACCTTAATCTGAGAGTAGTAGAATGCATTTTCATTCTTCTTTATAAAGTGGTGTATTGGAACAGTTTAAAAGGAAAAACAAAGTGAGGAATGGTTTACAAGGAGATGGGTTTTTTTGGCTGGCATTTTAAATATATCAACCAACTACAGTAGTTGGGAAAAAAAAAGCAAAACAAAAAACAGCCAAGTTCTAAAGCATGCTAAACTTTTTCAGTTCTGAAGCTGAAACACTAGCCTTCCAGCTAAATATGGGTAAAGAGCAACCACTTTGAGTTTAACTTGATTTTACTTATCAGTTAAAACCATTGAGAGAAAAAAACAGTTGCTACCTGTGGAGCTGGAAAAGGACACTTGATAGCTGCTGAATATAATGAAGTTAAATTCAGAACAGTGGTTCTGAACATGTATTTGTCTTGAAGGTTGTAGCTAATAATATTTTTTCTGCACAAATTCACTTGGTTATGTACTCAAATAATCGTGCCTACAATGACAGTGTTATTGTAACTCACATAATGAACAGGATCTAGATATCACACAGCAAGTTCTGAAGAAAAGGTTTCCTATGTACAGTGAAGAAAGCAGTTTAACATTTCCAAATTCATCCAAGCCTCTTTGGAAAATTCTAGAAATTAACGAAGAGCCTTCTCTCTTCATACATTATAAAGTATATATTGTTAATGATATACTTCTTATGGAACCTTAGGCAGAACTATAATATCTTTCTTTCATTCCAACCCATAGAAATCAGATCTTCTCTCTCAAAAACATTAGAATTTGGACTCTTAAGTAAGATTGCACCTCAGCTTACAAATTGGTACTGGTTTTAATGGTAGTTGTGATTTCATTTTTAAGGATCTTCTGTGGTCATATTGCACAACATATTGGCTAGAATACTTTATATTCTCTCACTGACTACTCTTGAAGTCATTTCCTCTTCAATAGAAGAATTTGAGTTCCTTGGACCAAAATACTAGCAGGCAACTCTACAGCCCCATAACATATACATTGCTGCCTTTCCTTTATTTATACAAAAATATTTAACAGAAATAGAATTGATCCTATAAGAATAAGGCCCTCTCTGCAGTCATAATTAGAAAGTTGGAATGTTGCAATCCTAGATTGTATGTAGTCTCTGCATTGTGAACCATTTCCATGGCAAAAAGTTGAAATCTCCAGTATTTGCGTGTAGATGGAAATACCTATGTTCTGAATAGTTGGACTCATGCCACCATCTCATTTTATATAAGCCACTGAACAGTCCTGTTTTTAACATATTCACTCACTGATGATCTCTAGGGAAAGTTTTTCAGTTCCATTAGTTACACAAGTCCCATTGGAAGCTGATATCCTTGAAGAAATCACTCCATCATACCTCAGCTGGGTAACTCCAACACGATCTGCAGATCCCAGTTCCAGCTTGTGACAAAAATCCACTGATTAACATTAAAGGCTTACTTCAAGTTGATGACTGATATCAATGATTTTCCTAGGGAAAAAAAAAAAAAAAATAGTGCTTTTTCTCAGTCTCCTACTGGGGGTAACTCATTGTTCCTTTGCTTCTCCATTTTCCCCATTCCAATTAAATAACCAACCTGGTGCAAAAAGCAATTTTGCTTCTTTTTTTCTACTGACTAAATGAAAATGGGTTTAATTAGAGCATCCACTACATGCCATACACAGGGCAGGCACATCTGAGACAGCTGCAGCTATAGCTTGATGTATTAATATTTCAGAAATCTCAAAAAGTGGGCAAATACACTGCCCTTCACTACAACAATTATTACTTAATAGCTTACCTCATCAAATGCCATGTAAAGGGTAAATGAGAAAATCATATATTGTACTGTGAGGGATTAGTGTTTGCCAGTCATAAAAATAGACCTAAATCCCACAATTCAGATGAAGAACCAACTCATGTGACCCTGCTCAGAGTATAAAATGAAGCCACTGTATAAACTGCAACATTACTTATATCCCTGTATAAATCTCATCGTGTTTTGTAAGCAACATTACCTCTAGTTTTAACAGGAGGGAATAGTTCCTACATCAAGTTCAAGAAAACAATGCAGAGCTTCTCAAAATTCTGCCAGCTCAAACCCAAAAACATGCATCCGGTTGAGTTCCTTGAGGAAAACATCATACAGTGCAGTCGTAAAGCTCTGAGGTGCAAGGCCTATGAAGGATGCCTTCAAAGAGGTATCCTGAGTTTTTCTTCTCACTTTCAATAACATTAGTAGTTGATGGTTAAATCAGACAGAACTATCTCAGGTATCTCTACAGCTACCAGATAACCACGCCAGCCACACCAAAGGGCAACCTCAGTCTTAAGGGAGACATCAGACCTGAACTCAAAACTTCTAAAGCCTGAACAAAATATTGGTTTCTTCAGGAATCAGATAAAATTCTCTGGGCTCTAAAAGCCTGATATCTTCCCATTGCACAGCTAAAATGGGTGCTGCCTTGCTCAAGCTGCCTCAGAGAACTGATGTGGGTGATTAACACCAAGAAGGTATTCATGAAACAGGCAACAGCTGCAGAGATAGAAACGGAGCTCAGCATGGAGCAGGCGTGGGAGAGGAAATGTATTTAAACTAAGCTGCTGAGTCTTCTGAGAGCTGTTTCTTCTTTTCTAGAAACTGCTACCACTGCTGAGTGAATTCATCAACTGAATGAATAATGGTCGAAACCCTGAGAGGCGGAGGTACAACTGAGCCAAAACTACTTCCCATAAAGCCCTATTCAGTGACTGTTTGTCTCATTTATTACTACATAAAATATCCTTCATAGGAAAGTGACTGACAATTATACTTTCTCCATATATCTTTGCACTCTGTGTAGTCTTGACAAAAATAGGTAGCCTGTATCTTCAGCCACCTTCTTTCAAAAATGCCTCCTTTTTTTTTTTTCAATTACTTAGTGAAAGAAAACATCATTCTCCTAAATTCTTCATATTACTCTTTCTAAAGGGAGCCACTTCTTATTTTTCCATTCATCATCGGAAATTATGTCAACCTCAACTGAAGCATAAATCCACAGCCTCGGTATTGTCAAAGCCAGAAGTTTCAGTTTGTCAGAAAATGGGGGGGAAGAAGGACCAAATCAGAAGCTGAACGACCTTCTGTTGTCATAGAAATCAGGTGAAGAGTGACTTCATCTCTTGATCTTGCTGTAGGAGCAGGGAGAATCTGGGAACAGGTTTCCAGGACTCTGAGGGGAAGGCTAGGCCAGTCCATCATGATTCTCTCAGTGAAATTGCTTTTATGATGCATCCTGTTACCTGAATTTTTAAACCTCTGAGGTGGCACAGGCAGCAGGCAGATATTTTGTTCTCAGAATAGAAAACACACTATTTGCTATCTTAGAATATCTTTCTCTTTTCTTTCCATTGCTGCCTGTGACCTTCTGCAATTCCACAGTGCTCTCTGTTTTGAACTTAGTTTTTCTGTGGTTTTTGCCTTTCTCTGATCTCCTCGTTTTAGAGTCTATGTTGTCTACATCACTTGATTTCGTACATTTTCTTTTGCTTTTCATTGAGAACAGAAGGTAAGGTGATGTACTAGACAAGTCACTGCACTGAGGTTTAGAAGACTCGCATTAAATCTGGTTCAGGTCCTGAACTATAGTAAGTTATTTCATCTCCCTGATGTCTCCTTGTCTGTTCAACTGGAACTGTAAACTGCTGTGAGCAGGGACACACATCTGTTGCTTATGTTTGTACAATCATTAGGAAAAAGCTCTCAAATGCACTTGCTGTCAGCAGATGCCATTGACATACAGTCAAATGACACCCATACGAGACAAGGCTTTGCCTACATATTAGCCACTGATTTCTTCACACAATGCACATCAAAAGGATATTACACTTTTTTAAGTTTGCAACATGACCCAGAAACCATCTCCTCCATTTGCTTTTTGCTTCTGGCCATGTCTGCCTCTCACCGTGTGGCTGTGCAGAAAGTAAGATAGGGATCAAATTTAATCAAACACGACAGCAAACTTCAAAATTAGAAGCTAAAAAAATTCATTTTAACAACAAGTAAACAAATTCCTCACTGCAGATACCTACAAGCAGCACTATATCCTTTTTTCAGGGCGACCACTGAGAATGAGCTGATATGAGCTGATAGCAGCTATTGAAGCCATGACTGTGATTAGCCCAGCACCTCAGCCAGCTAGCAGCATACTCAACCTCTTGGCAAGGTTTATTAACTAGGACCTGACCCAATGCTTTATTCACATAGGTTCTAGCCAGCTAAGTAGGACTTACTTGTTTCCTCTCACAAAATACCATATAAATACATATCTAGTCACTCAGTACTGCAAAGGGAGTTTCTCTTGGCCCCTGGTCTTTTATTATAACAGTACCTTGGTTTCATGCAACAAAATGGTGGGTATCTTGAAATGCAAAGGAAAAAAAGAAAGCTGAAAGAAAACTTCCAATTAAATCGTAAATGTGAAAGGAAGTTAAATATTTAGATTTTTAAGGATATCTTCAAAATACCTTCCCTGAGAATAGCAAAGTCTGTACTACAGGGCCTAGTAAATATATTAATTTTACAGATGATTTCTTGGATTGAATGCAGCACACATTTAAATGGGCTGTGACAAGTAATTCAGGAGTTTCAGTGTACCATATGAGCTATTTTATTTTTTTTTATTACTACTCACATGTCAACAGATTTGAGAAAAACATTTTTTTAGTAAGCACAGCTGCTATCAATTTGGATAATGATAGTCCATCACCATTTTTTGTGTGTACAAACAAAGAGAGTGAATATTCATGCAAAAGAGGGAGTCTGTATAATTCCCATTCATAAAACATTTGCAGACTGTACAGGGTCAAGACAAAATTATTGTTTGAGTTACTGGCCTCGGTAGTACAGATGCAGAAATAGAATACTTTTCTAGTCTTGGTAAATCTAATTTCTGTGAACTCTGTCCTCATGATATCATATACAAATAATAAATAGACACTCTCAGAGTTCTTATCATGGTAAAAGCATATCTTGTCAGCAAAATCATTCCCTGTGTATTTCCACTGCTCTCCTTTTTATATCTCTCCACTTCTGACTTTCTCAGTCTACCTTCTCAAGATCAATGGTGTTATTGTATGATTGTTGCTAGTGGATGCTTGCTAAAAATGAACCCGCATAAGCTGATTTTCTTTCCTTCCTTCTTCATTACTCATTAATATTAGTGAAGGTTTAAGATTCTTCATCTATCTCCTTACCTGTAGGTAGTAGTTTTAAGGCTAATGATAAGAAAACGTGAATATTTATGAAACTTTCTCGTTAGCATAAATCTGGGTTTCTCCTGACTCACTTGAACTACTTAAGCATTATTTAAAATGGCAATTGTTTATTTATGCAATTGCCTTGTGAAACTTCTCACTACTTGTATCCATCATAGGTTAGAATATTAAATAAAATACTATTTTCCTCCTTCACTTTTTTGCGTGCAGAAGGCATGCAACAAGTATGTTAACCAAGAATAAGGTCTTGATTTTTTATGTTTCATTAAAAGCAATTAATTTTGGACATCATTTTAGAGAAATCATATAAAATGATACTGAAAATCCAAGGTTTGTGTCAGATAAAGTTCCCAGTCTTCCAGCAGTCACGTTAACTCACTCTGGCCTTCCTGTCACATCTTCTAAGAGGAGACTACAGGTGGATGAAAATCTCTTCCCTTTCAAATTCCAAGTTTTCTCATTTTCATCCAAAAACTATTTCAGCACATTCAGTATGGAAAAGAATAGTAGAAATTACGCATAAGAGAAGAGAAATTCATCTTAATGCATTATGTTTGTAACTCACTTCTCTTGTCTTTCTTATTTTCTTAATTTAAATATTTCCGCCCTTTTATTTTTTATCTTAGACCTCCACAGAAGTCACAGGTGACCTACTTGAAAAACACCATGTTCTAACCATGCTGCACATAGTGTTCATGAAATAAACGCACAATCGAAGTCTCTTGTGTCTTTCCTGCATGGGAAAAGTAGTCTATGACATTTAAAATAACGCTACTTCTTCTAATGAAGCATAACTCAGCCTACAACAAGCATCTAGGGACATAAATGTACAGAAGTGGAAGGGATGCTTAAAGTTTTGAAGCACCTTCTTGTTCAGGTGACCATGTCATATAATCTCATTAAAAATGTAATAAATTCCATTACAAAATTATTTCACTTTTTTATTCTCATAGCTCCTGTGGGAAGAGTACTTCAGAACTTCATGTCTCTGGTGGTTAAAATCTTTCTGTTAATATCCAAACTGAATTTAACTAGGCCCCATGAGAACTTATTTGTCTTTTAAACAACTTTGGGCTTTAGTTTTAGTTTATTTTTAGTGTAGATGTAGCCTTTATTTTGAACACCTATAAAGAAGAAAGAAAAATTCCAGATGGAGCTTCATCATGGTATTTTTTAATATCTATGCACTTCCCTGCAGTATTTGGAAAAGTTTTCCTAATCCATACAAAAAACATTCATGTTTTTAATAGATTCATCATTCATTTATGCTCCTTCTGTTATTCTAAAATCAACTCACAGTCCCAGACCCTTATTTTCCTTCAGTGATTCTTGCTCATGAGTGTTCAGTTTTTGCAAAAATTCATGCTATCACTTTCAGCAGACTAATGACTTCAGTTTACATTGAACACTTATAATAAGCCCATTCCTATTACAGAAAAGGACTCAGACAACATTATCTAGAATATTAAATAAGGTGTATCTGAGAACCTGTCCTCAAGAAACTCCAAATGCAGTTTCTCTTGAGACCAATACATTCCCCCTCAGAACAACCAGCTGCTGTCTTCCCTTTTACTTGACTACCTAAAAATTACTTTGATCTCTTTCATTCAATTTAACTAATAATTTCCAAGCACTGCTTTATCCAAACAAATTTCAACTGACTGTAATTTGCTTATGCATCATCTCTGGGTACAACATGCACAGAGAAAGGATAGACAGTAATTGGGTTGGACATTAGGAAAAACTTATTATCAGAAAGCATGGTTGGGTACTGGAATGGGCTGCCCAGGCAGACGATGGAGCCATCGTCCCTGGAGGTGTTCAAGAAATGTGGAGATATGGCACTGAGGGCCATGGTTAGTGGGTAGTACTGATGGTAGGTGGATGGTTGAACTAGAAGACTTTCAGGTCTTTTCCAACCTTAATAATTCTATGAATTATCTCTTAATACTCACGTGATTTCTGTATGTGTAAAGTTAAGTAAGATGAAATTGATCCTGTTGTCTGAAATTGTGTTACCCACTCAGACATCAAACATTCCTTGCTGTCCATAAACCTATGCATCCACTACAGCAAGATCTGCTTATGACAGTGTTATTGCCAAGAAATAAAAACGTATACTGAATTATTCAGTGGTGTATGAAATTCCGGTCATTGATAGCTTAGTGAAGGGAAAACAATTTGGTGAACTTCATGGTATTAAAGAAGGTAACAAAAAAATTAAGGTGCTGTAATGTTTTTGCAAAAATCATTTTATATTGATTCATCCATAAAAATGATTGTAAATAATTTTATTCCTTAATTAAAATATATATATATTGGGGAATGATGCTAAAGGAAAACATGCTAAGTATTGTTAAGAGAGAAGCTAAAATTACAGAATTACAGCATGGTTGAGGTTGGAAAGGTCCTCTGGGTACACCTAATCCAACCCTTCTGCCCAAAAGCGACACCCAAAGCAAGATGCTCAGTACTATTTCCAGGTAACTTATAGAGATTTCCAAAGAGGGATATTCAGAAACCCATTCCAGAGCTCCAAGTGCAGTAATTGTATCTAAGCAAAAACATTTGAAATCCTTAGACACTTAGACTCTCAATCAATTTATTGTGACAATTAAGTTATTACACATTATCGACAGTATAAGAGCTGACCACATGAATGCTCTTAGTCAGTGGTAAAATATTTTTTTGCACAGCTTAACCCAGAAGTGCAGTAAAACAATGGGAATTCTTCTTCCTTCAAGAGGCTGAGCTCAGCATTCATATCTCTGTAACAAACATCATATCTAATGAACCAAGTTATATTATCTAACACAGAAACACCATCTATTATCCAAGTTTAACCTTTTTCTTGTATTCTTATTTCTGAAGGACTGGTTTCTTTAATATCTGGAAGATTTCATAGAAGAGTAGTTGTTGAATATGAGCCAGAACAAAAAAGTTTAAGAACTAATTGTGAGTTCTTAAATTCCATTTATTCAGATAAAGAGATAATCTTGTTCTTAAAGATACTGTGATGAATTAATTTCCACTGACATTAAGACCTTCCCAAACTCAGTGGTACAGAAACATAAGCTTTGGTTGTTTAAGCAGATAAGTGTGAAATTTAAGTCCCAGTTTAAGTATACAAGTATCAAAATGCTGAACTATGTTCTGTGATATTACTGAAAAGAATGATCCCAAAGGTATTAATCCTAGAAAAAAATTCCACTGCTACATCTGATATCAAAATAAATATTACTGAAATAACTGAGAGCCTAACCTTAAGTATTTGTTCAGAATGTTTAAGAATCAACATATTTTGGCAGCTAACACTCTTCGAAATGTTGTATAGACAGAAATTTTTGGTAGGCAGTATGAACAAAACTGTGCAGAGTTTGGCTCCTTTTGCTCAATGGAGTCTTCCACCTGTCTCCTGCAGACTTTCTATCTTCAGATATTTCCACATGACCTCATGCTACAAAGTAGGACAGGCAACACTCATTTTCCCACTATGAAAACATCACTCTGATGGTTCACAACACAGTTTTTATATTATTTCAGACACATTTAAGCAGTAGTAGCTCTTATGTTCTTACTCAGTTGGGTCTCAATGGAAAATATTTTGTTGGTCAGTGGAGGGGAGGGAGGAAGTGTGCACGGCACAAAGGAGGGTTAAGAGAAAAGATGCAGAAAAAAGAACAGTATATGTTATCCATTATCTCTTCAAAATAATAGTAAGAGGATAAGATTAGATGTTATGGAAAACAAAACAAAACAAGAAAAACCTACCCGTTATCTTGCAAAGAACATTGTATCTTTCTTCTAAACACCACCTTTCACACCTAGATGCTGCATAGCTGCCCTGCAAGTTTATGGAAAACCAACAGTAACTACAAAAGTTAAATAAACACACAAGAACTCTGTAGCACATTTACTGGGCTTGTTTTTGCAGGAAAATGAATCTCTTTCAATCAGTGTCATCAGGTAAAAAGAGTGCTGAAGTACACAGTCACAAAAAGACGTCTTACTTTTCACATCAGAACCTTCCTACGTGCTCCTAAAATGTTTTTTCATGCTAAGCTCAAATTGCTCCATGGCCATTTCTTCCAGTTTGAAGGTAACCTGGGAAATGCCTTCTGAGATCTACTATACAGGTACAGTATATCTTCCATGTACCATGAAAGGTCCTACCAAAGGACATTAAATTCAGTGGTTTGAATTTCCTTCTATTTTAGTAATTGTGTGCCAAAATTTCAACCTGAAGGTTCTGGAGCTTTTAGAAAGCAGAAGAAGCTCATATGATGGATCCCGAAGCTGTATCCATATCACTGACCAAAATTAGTCCAGTGACTCTTCTTTTAGATACACTGGCAGAGATTAAAGAGCTGTTCCCTCTGATCCCATTATGATGCCTCAGGAGCTGTAGAGTAGAGAGTGACTCTAGCTGAGGAGTGCATAAGAGCAATCTCCTTTTGGCTCCCCTTTCTGTGTGCAATATTAACAGTCTCCCTCCTCCCACTCCCTCAAGGGCTGAAGTCACCCCTGATTTTGGCCTCCTGTTCCAGAAGATAAACTAAAGCAACTCTGAGAATATGCTAGTGGCTTCCTGGACGGGAAGTTCAAGTAAGCTGGGAAATGATTGATTAAGCCAATAATGAAAAGAGCATAAGAAAAGGCTAGAAGAGGAGTACTGGAATGTTTTACCAGTGTACTTATAGAGCAAAATGGAGCACATAAAGTGAAAGGAATAAAGCTGGAGATATACAGACCTCATTTATAAAGGCGCCATGATAGATTTGTGTGTGTGTGACCCACTGTGCTGCAGGTACATCTCAGACACAGCTTTCTTAGCAGCAGGTTGCATGACCAGCAAGCTGACTGGGCTGCACCACTCAGGCTGCTGCCCACAGCTGTACTAGCACATTTGTTATCTGCTCCATTTAGGTAGGGAAGAGAAGTTCAGCTAAAATCAGTTTTTATTAAATATCTTCACAGCTTGAAACTCTTTCTCCTTAAACTCCCTTTTTTATCTCTAGCATCCAGAGAGATATTTTTTTTATAGCAGAAGACATTGGCAGTGACTCAGGTTGTGCTACTGTGACTGTTCTGGATACAATGGCTGACCTCAGCACATCTACTTCTGTGATATTTGCTCCTTCTGCGAAGCTCCCAGAAGAATGTAATGCAATCTAATGGGAGGTGTTATATTTCTGTGACACATTTTTAAACAAACAGAGAAGACCTTTGTAAAGCAGAGACCAGATAGGCCTTACTGGTACAAACCTCAGATAGCTTCATCATCATCATTCATTTCAACTAAAATTTAGAAAGGGCATCTTTTTGAAACCCTGAACAAGCATCTAGTCTTCATAATATTCACTGCATATTGGGAAAGTCTAGAACTGGGAATTACTCTTTAAATTATAATGAGAATAAGGCATAAATGAAAATCAGCATACTAACCTAGACTTTTCTCTAGATGCTGTAATGTGAGCCCATTGAAACCATGGCTAAATGATTTATAGTTATATCTTCTGCTCTAAGTTTACACTTCTTCAGCATCCTTAAACTTCTGTAGTAGATGTTTTTCAGTGGTTATAATATGTTGATACCTAGGAGTTTATTTGGAGGCTATTTCTAACATATATGAACCATTTTGAAAAACAAAAATGTGTCTTCAAAAACATATTTTAAAAAGCCATCTAATGTTAATGTGGCTATTAAACATAGGGAACACTCAGTTCTGTGGAGATCATCATGTATCAGGACACACAAAAGAAAAACAGAAAACAATAGAATCCCTGATTGCAAATTTAGCCTTAGGAAGGTCAGCAGCATAAAAACAAAACTAGTTTCATTCCAGAAAATGTACCCAGCATTATTGGCTTTGGATCCTGTGGCTATAAGGGTTTCTTGCTATTGATTTTTCTCTCAGCTTTTACTGTGGTCCAGGAGTCAGATGGCTAGCCTGCTATGCAAGATTACAAGTGCACTATACATCAGTTCCATTCAGGGCACATTTTCCTAGACATAAAGACTGTTGAGTATGGATCTTGTTTTCTGCCCCTCTATGGTATAGGGCCACCCCACAGAGCTCTAGGCTGGAGCATTGTTGGTCATTCCTCAGGATAAGTTCCAAATTTCAATCTCTTATATTAGCCATCTTCTTTCCATCTGGCTCTAGTGCTTATACTCCAGCGTGGTCTTCATGGGCTTTGCAGCACCTAGGGCAATACAGCTTTTCTTTTTGGCAGGCAGCAATAGCCATGGACTCTTTGCCTGCCTTTACTTCTGCATGTCATATTAGTATAAGCTAGTGTAATTGACTGTAGCTGGCATATGTTGCCAATTTTGTTCATCTGGCACAGTGAAGGGACTTCCTGAAGAAAAGCGAATTTTTCCACAGTGTTTTCAAGTCTGCCCATGTAAACTTATAATTGCCTGGAACCTGTATGTTGGAGCAAGGCTCTGACCAACAGGCAAGCTGATCTCACACTGTTTTAACAGATGTAGATAAGCAGATAGTGCCAAGTGAGTTTATTTGCATCAGATGTGTTAACTGAAGGCACAATTTTCAGCTGAAAAGGCTACTTACAGTTTAGATTCCTTTAGGCTTAGGATTGTTTTTCTTCCTTTCAGTGGATTTTTTTTTTTAACTCAGCACTTATGTAAACATGGAGCTAGGTGACGTCTTGGAGTGGAACGAAGCATTACCATAGTAAAGTGCATTATCCCTTTAAAATAAATATGCCTTCACTCTTTTCCCTCTTTTAATTTACCATCTGAAACTAAACAAGACAATCTTCTGCATGCTTGCCAAGCTTCATCTGACGATGTCAGTGGACTTGTTCTCTGCATTTTTTTCTGCACAACAGGGGTACTCACAGTATATTGCAAACCCCTGGTAAGGCTGATACTATGTGGCTTCTTAAAAAAATAAAGCATGTGTGCCAGTTTGGCTTCAACTCTTTGAACACATTGCTGGATTGTTAATGCAGGAGAAAGTGATGGTTGTATAATCTGTCTGTATTTCACAACTGCTCCTGGTGCCATGTGACACTACAGAGAGATTTCTTCACGAAGTCCAAGAGCATATTACAAAGGATAAATGGACTGAATTGGATTAAAACTGGCTTGTAAAGAGGAAATAGTTTGTGGTGGAAAAGAGCGGACAATTCAGGATGACGAACAGTAATGACAGGGTTGCCTCAGCAAAGCTCAGTATTAATAACATTGACAATGATGCATATTAATAATAATACTTTGTGCTTCTATAGTACTTTGTTTGTTCAAAGTACTTCACAAACATCTAATTAACCATTATCTAATTAAGAAAGACTTTGAAAGGGGCTGGGGGGCGTGTATGACAATATTTAATGTATGCCTTTGTTTGATAATGGCACAAAATAGGAGGAGGGCAGCAGCCACAAAGGCACAGAGCATACGCATTCAAAATGTTTTGGATAGATGAGGTTTATGGTCTGATAATTGGCTTATGCATTTCAGCATAGTGAAGTATAAAGTAATGAGAGAAGGGAGGATCAAAACTATCCACAGAGACTATAACCTAAAATGAAGCACAATACAAACCCAGAATAGACTTGGACGTGATAATGGATAATGCAGTAAATCCCTCTCTACAGTGTTTGGCAGAAGCAGAAAAGGCCTTGGGATTTACATTGTATATATAATCAGTGTCTTTTTCTGTTAAATAGGGCAGTAATGAGACTACATTAGGAATAGTGTGCACTTCTGGTCTTCTTAAGCCAAATTCCCTACTAATGTTCCTGTCACAGAGCCCTTTTAAAGTCATCAGAATTACAGTGGCTGTAATTTGGCCTCGGATTGTTAGGGTTGATCTTACTGCCAAAGAAATTCATAACCTAACCGAGATGCCATTTAGTTATAGATCAAACCCATGAGCAGAGAAATAGGTCAGCATATGTTGAAACTGGTGTCAGTATCCTATCTGTCTGCTTGGAAGAGTTAAAGGAGTTCCATTACCTCACACCTCTGTATCTTGAACAAATGCAGAATTTTCTTCTTCTGCAAGATTATGGTGAGAAGAAAGTGTTAAAAAGGACGTGGTCATACAATGGAGCCAGCACAGTACACAGCCAATCATGACAGGTGATTCACAACAAAATAAATTGGAATTCAAAGTCATAGCCAAACGAATGATACTTGAGTTTGGAATACTAGATAACTTTCTTCATCATTTTCAGCCCCATCACCACATTCAATCAAATCCCTCTGAATATTGAGAACATTTGGTATTTGGAGGAGACAGCATATCTAATGAGTATCAGCTGAATCAACTCTACTTATTATAGAAAGGACATTGCTGATAATGAAAATGCACGGCAAAGGCCATGCAAAATGATTAAGGGTCTGAGTGCATAAGTTATGAAGGAAGATTGTCTTATAGTAGAGGAAAAGAGTCTATCTTAGAAGCGTATATTACTCAGAAGGGATCAGATAGACAACAGCAAGCTGATTAGAATAGTAATTAATTTCTTTATAATACTGATGTTTATGTTAAACATGTGGAGGTGAAGTGCCTTTCATAAGAAAAAGTACTAGCTAGATTTATTGGCAGAGATGGTGGAAAAGAAACACATTAAAAAAGAGAAAAAGCTACTTAAAACAAGGAAAATTTTCTTCAGCTTAGACGAGTAGTTCCACCTGAAATGATTATGTTTTCTTCATTGTTGGAAAAAAGGATCCCATTTCTGAGTGAAAACTGTACAGTGTTCAGTTTACCTGTTTCTCTCTCAATCTGTCTCATACTTATGCAGGTTAATTCACACTTCTAGTCGTGTCTGCAGTTAAAATACTTATACCCCACAGAAACAGTGGTGTCTGCTGGCTATATGCATAGCTGCAGAACTGTGTGGGTAAAATTACAGCTACCAAAAAACACCTATGCATCCCAAACCCTCAGCAGGCTATGACTGCTCTTCTTTTATCTATTTGCACTTTTGTGAGGCATGGGCAGGAATGAACTATTAATCACGGAATCACATGTAGGGGGATATGTACAATAAATGGTTATAGATTAACTTTTTGGTCTCACTACTTACTAACTGCCTTCATGACCTCTGATCTCAATTCTCTTCCTATGCTTTTTATTTCACCTCAGAAATTAATTTATTAATTGTTTTGTAGTTGCTGTTGTTTTTCAGAGGAATATGAGGAACACACTAACTTGGAGGTCTGTTCTCTACCATTGCCATGATGATCTTTATCTACAGATCATGGTGATGAGGCCACACCTCGAGTGCTGTGTCCAGTTGTGGGTCCCTCACTACAAGACAGGCACTGGGGCCCTGGAGCGTGTTCAGAGAAGGGCAACAAAACTGGTGAGGGGTCTGGAGCACTGGCCTTATGAGGAGTGGCTGAAGGAGCTGGGATTGTTCAGTCTGGAGAAGAGGAGGCTCAGGGGAGACCTTATTGCTCTTCTCTCATGTAACTAGGGATAAGACTAGAGGGAATGTCTTCAAGCTGTGCCAGGGGAGGTTCAGGCTGGACTCTGACACTGGAATGGGCCGCCCGGGGAGGTGGTGGAGCAATGACCTTGTAGGTGTTCAAGGAACATTTGGACGTTGTGTTGAGGGACATGGTTTAGTGAGAACTATTGGTGATAGGTGGATGTTTGGACTAGGTGATCCTGTGGGTCATTTCCAACCTTGGTGGTTCTATGGTTCTACGATTTACAAATGAATGTACATTTATATCTGCACGTGCTAAAGAGCACCTCAAGACAAACTCAAAAGCCTGAGAATAAAAGACCATAAGCCTGGAGTACTACAAAACCCACAGGAAGAGAACTGGAGAGGCAAAATGCATAGTTCAAGTTCTCAAGCTGAAGTGCTTGTAACAAATTCAGTTAAGTAGGTTTACGAACCATTAGTAAAGAATGCAAAAACCCCGGAAAGATTAGTATGTGAGACAAAAAAGTCTTGCTTAAAAGCAAGTCTAGTGATCAGCCATACTCAGATTTAAACTGCCATCAAGAAGACAATGCAGAAATATTCATCACAGTAAACTGTATCTATTGTATTCAACTGTAGTCGTTGACTGCAGTTGGAAAGAAAAGAATGGTAACCCAACCATATAAAAAGGAGAGGAAGGCAATCTTTCCATTCCTGCAGATAGGAAATCAAAACTTGATGAAGACAGTTCATGTATCACCTTTGTCTTCCACTCTCATGGTCAAGTTTCACATATTTTCAGAAAGGATAGAGTATCATGACTTCTGTATTTTGCACAAAGGTTTGCTGGGAGGTATCCTCCACAGAATAAGTTCTTTTCTCACCTTGAACCTTTCACTTCTCTATCATCCTAGATGATAAGATTTTTCCCTCAGTTTCTGTGAACCCAGTGCTTATAACTCTTCCCCATTTTATTTAAAAGTTTAGGCAAGAAAGCTCCCTCATGACCAAAACAAAGTTAAATCATTCTCTTCAGTGAAACTTAATTTAGAAGAAAAAAAAGAATACTAAAAAAGAAACAGTCTTGCAACATCGCATCATTCTATTCAAATATTTGAAATTGCATATTCAATCTGTGTGAACATCCAAAAGAATAATAATCCAAGAACCCAAATGTTGCTACAGAGTTTTTTGGGTCGGGTTTTTTTGTTTTTTGTTTTTTTCTCTTTTGCAAAATCTCTAGCAAGGAGTTCAAGATAAGAAAAAATATTAATTAAAAGTCAGTAAGTTTGAATCCTTTACATTCCTCTTTCAGAGTGAATGGGTAGATTAAAGAAAAAAATTCATGCAAGCTTTTTAGAAAATAATAAAGCTAATGTCAGGTAAATGAATTTGGGGCTGTCATAGAAAATTTGATAATACGGTTTCTAAATGATTCATTTGGTAATGTGTGAAGTATGAATTGAGTTTCTAACTCAAGTGTGTGTCCACAAATTTGACATGCACCTGGCATCAAAGGATGTCCTGACAGAACAACTTAAAGGTTCTCATCTGGAGGAATAAAATTAAATTAAATTTAAAAATACATAGCAATTACCACACTGAGAAATTCAGAGGGAGTAAAAAAAATACATTAACTTTTCCACTAGACAAGATCTTAGAAAAATATGACAACTCGTATAGTCTACCATGAAGGCAATGTCATTTATCAAATCCAGGTAAAATGATAGTCAAGCCAAGAATTCAGGCTTGCCTTTAACTTTGCATTATTTTATTAGACCTCATCCATTTTATATTGTTATTGAACCATATCAAAAGCAAATTTAGCATTAAAATTGCTTTTTGCACAACACAAAGGAAAGGAACTGAATGGTTCAAGTCTGGAGTCTGATATAAAAAAAAAAAAGCTACCTCAGAATATTTAATGCATTTAATTGTAAAGATGTCTTTCTTGCTACAGCAGCCATACAGTCGCGCAGGCATTATATGCTGTACTATACTTTATTATGGCTACTGTGCTGCAAGTCCAGGTCTTGAATGAGATTAGGGAAGCCTGTTATAGTGGGGTTCTAGTTCCAAACCCTACCCATAAGTTTGGAGCTAGGTGATGGTTGGGGTCTCTTCTAGTCCATGTAATTCTTTGATTCTATGTTTATCTTTTCAACTATTTGAAAAAATAATGAACTGAAATAGTATCCTAGACTTAGTGCTCAAATCCTTTAAAATACAGACTTACTCTTCTGTGTCTCTGTTAGGATTTAGGTATGATGTGTTCAAATCATTAGGTACATGGATATGCGTAAACTTACTTAATAAACACTTTCTTCCTCCATTTTCTCCCTTCTTTCAGTAAAACAAGTCAAGTTCTAAACAAACAAACAGACAAATTTTGATCAAACAAATCTTAAGATTCAACTAAACCTCTGTGGGTTTTCTAAAATTTCCCAAGGGAATCCTTAAGATGTCATATTTTTTTAGAGTGACAGAAAATGCTCTGAACAGGACAGTAAGAAACAAGGTAGTTGTACTCCTCTTGTGTCAGGAGAGACTTTCTAACATGTCAACAGCTACACAACATTGTTGAATTATTTCTGTAATAAGAGAGATATATACACAAAACAATAATCAGATAATCAGATGCCTGACCACTGAGTGATCAAGAAAGAGTAGACAAATTGAAACATTTGCTGCTATTTTTGAACCGAAGAAAAGAACTGCGAGTTAACGATGTCATCTTTCAAATACAGAGCAATGGTCTGCTGCTAGTCCTCAGCTGTGTTAAGTGAAACCATAAAAAAATTTCCTGTCTGTGTCCATTTGTGTACTAACATGTGGTCTCTCTTATCTGTCTTTCATCATTTTCTGTACATCATTCTTCTTTTAAAGTGGAATAAAAACACTAAGTCTTTTCTGTCCAAAAAACGCCTCCTGAAGAAGCTCTGGATTTCTGCATTTAAGAATGTCATGTATTAAGGGGATTTTAATTTACTTTCATCATGTGATCCCCTTTCACTCTTCACACACATACTGCATTCTTACTAGCTGCTAGAAGGTAAAGAATGAGAGAAAACGGAGAAAATTTGGCCTGAGGGAGAAAAAAAATCTAGTTTATTTCTGAAATGAAAAGGAGTCAAAGTGACAGATTCTGAGGTTGTCATGGAGGCCAGGAGCTTTGGAGAAGAATGTTTTTGCATTAACAGTGTCCAGAATTTGCAAAACAAACTCCCAATTACCTTTTGGATTTTGTAGAATCAGCATTTGTTTTCACAATGCATATTGAAATAGGTGATTTGCCTGAAATTAAGAGGCTTTTTCAGAAGTTTGACTCCTCTAACTGTCTCGCATGGTTATGTTAGTGTCCCTCTGGCTTTCTGATGAATCCGGACAACTTAGTTCCTTTGTTTATAAAATGTTACATGTGCCAAAAGATGCACTGTTTTGTTTTAATGTGACAAGTAGCAAATGACAGTGCTCTGGGGAATTCTGAAGAAATGGAAAACAAGCACAAAATGCTAATGTGCTTCTCCCTTGCCTTTCCAGTTTAGAGAGCCCCACACAGATATTCTGACTCCTATAGCACTGTAAATAATTTCCACATAATTATAAACTCATAGAGTCATTTGAGCTAGAAAGAATATCTGGAGACCCTCTCATTTCTCTATCCTCTCTTAGAGCAGATAGAAAAGCACATCAGCTAGGAACTGAATATTTCCAACAACAGAGATTTCCCAGTGTCTCTGGATATCCTGCTTTAACATCTGACCACCAGTAAATCAAAGTATGTGTCATTATATCCTCTATCCTTTGATCACCACAGTCCCACCTTAGCTTTTTCTTCTTCAGGTTGAGCAAACCAACTTAATCAGCTTCACTTCATCTGTTCTATTCCATAGCCTCCTGATCATCGTGGTGGCCTTTCACTGAATATTTTCTGGTTTCTCGATACCTCTTTTGCTGGGGGCCCAAAACTGTTTGTATTTCTTCTTCATGTTTCAGTGTACTTCCTCATGTTTCATGTGGTAAAATGACAGGAAGGGAGTAAATATTTTGTAGACAATATCACTGTGGCTGTACTGGACACCTTGTCTTCCTTCTCATGAATATGTCTTCGGAGATCAGTACTTTCTGATGGAAGGAAAAGCTAAAGCTAAAATCTCATTCACTGATGTGAGAGGAGCTGTCCTCCCCCTTTAATTTTAGCTGCTGATATCAAAGACCTGCAGTGGTGAAAACTTCTGTAATTTTTTAGTCAGGAGAGTAGAACAGATGAGTAATTAACTTTTAACACCTAATTAAGTAAAGAAATAAGATATTACCTGAACTGAATCATTTAGATAGCTGACCACAGAGGGTATTAACAGAATGAAATGTAAATATTCCATACCCAGAGATGCAGTTTCACTGTTCAGCATGGGAGGCAGAGAACTATACTGCACTGTTAAGTGACCTACAAACATCTCTTGTTTTTAACAGATAGTTCTACATGATAGATTTACTGCAGTGTACAAAAACCTAAGTTGAATTAATAGAATACCAAGTGAAGTGAGCACTTTCTACATCAAAAGTTATCCTGTTGATTAAACTTCCCAGAAGATAATGATTTTTCCCAATTGAGTGTCAAACGACTTCAAGTACTTTTCCATGATATTTTGTTGTTCAGTAGTTTCTGATCACTAGAATGTGTCAGTGCCTCACCATTGCATGACTGTAAATCTTATAAAATATCATTTGCTTTAGCTTTATATTAGTGACCAGACTCTATAGTCTCTGCATTGTGTTCATTTTAACACTCCTGTTCAGCCCATAGCTTCCAACTATTAACAGCTAAATGCACTCTCCATGCATCCACATGCTGGTTTCACCCCAGCATTGTATTCCAGTGGCTTGCTCTGTGTGTGTATGTGTGGGCAGAGGGGAGGGCTGGGAGTGAAAATTGGACAGCTTTAGCACACCATTAGAGCATCCAAGCCTGAAGTCACAGTGTTTAACGCTTGGAATGGGATGGTCAAGCAAAATGCTATCACTTTCATCTGGAATCTGGGAATAAAGCCAACTGAGATAAAAAGGGGGAAAAAATCTGACTAATCTGACAGCTGTGGTGAAGCGTAGTGATAGCAAATGCCAAGCAGACCAAGAATTTAAATACAATACTGCAAATGGAACGTGCTTATACTCTGCACTGGTGCATACAAACAGCTGGACAGAAGCTATGTGAAAAGGAGTGATATATAGACATTTCAGAGATTTCACCAGCAAGATGAGTTTCACATTCTGCTGAGAATGCCTTCAAGAATTTCAATTCATTTCCTGTTATGATTTGATTTGAAGTTTTTTTTCAGTTATGAACATTTGAAAGGAATGCCTTCTACCCCAGAAAGGACAACAAAATCAAAGAACTTGCTTGGAAACCTAAAGGGAATCTTTCTCCTACTGCAGTTGTGCAAGACAGAGTTGTACTGTGTTTTGCCTATAGATTTTTACTTGAAAGATTTCCTCAAACATGATTCTCTATGATTCTATGATTTTGTGATGTGAAGGCTCCTTTATACAGTGAAACAACTTCAAGACTGAAGCAACACTGAAAATAAAAAAGTCTTGCTGTATCATCTTACCGTGTTATGAGATAATGGCACTGCCAAAAGGCAGCCAGCACCAGCTTTGATGGAAAGAGACAGCTTTGTGACAGTGTGAGGTAGTGAAATGGGCCATATCCATATAAGGCTGGGGATTTGAAGAGGAGAACCTGGCATTCAATTGCCCTGGTGATGAACGGTGAAAAAAAAATTGAGGGAATAAAGGAAATACGTAAGCCCTGGTCTGGTATTTCAAGTCAACAGTCTGAAGGCACACAATAAAGTTTCTTCACCAGGAATAAACTGTGCAGATTTTACTTTAACAGGATGGATTGAACTTGATTTGGAATTTCTCCAGATTTCTTTTTCATTAAGGGAGTCATCGTGCTATATCTTTTTAATCCTGATTCAGCAAACACTTGTCTGAGACCAAAACTCATCAGATATCCTAACTTGAAAGTTCCTTTAATTGAAAAGGTTTGCGGGGCATGATCATGTCTAGGAAACTGGTACATTTTTAATAATTTTCAGATTATTTATCAATTTACCAACTTCATGTCCTATGTTGCAATTTACATGTCTCCCTGTAGTGATCTATCTTCTTTTCACTATTTGCAATGTCAAATAAACTTTCTTTTCATCCAATCTATTTTATTTTTTCAATTATATTGTGTGGTATTCCCCAAAAAGACTCAAAGCCATTCCTTTGTTTGAATCTCCCTGGTTGTAATTTCTTACCACATTTCTACTCTTTCAGTAGTTCTTTGTAGCCTGTTCTGCATCCTGCATGATATTGGCATTATCATCTCTGACTGATCTATCACTATAAATCTTGTTGTTCACCATGCCAACCATTATGCTTTAAGATTTTTCTCTACAGCATCCCAATACCTTCCATTTTCTGATTGAATGTCCATTTTATAATCATCTCATTTTGAAGGCCTTCTGCCAGTTTTCAACTCATATGGTAATTTCTTGAAAAAGAGTATTAATTAACTTTGTTTTGTTATTGTTGTGATATGTTTTGAAATAGAATTGCAACAAAAAAACGGGATCTCACCCTGCTTTGACACTACTGCAGCTTCATCAATTTCATGGAAATATTATGGGCATGAAAAGGGTAGTAAAATGTAATGAAAAGATTGGAAACTGAATTAACAGTAAATATCAGCTAGGAATCTCAACTTCATCCAGAAATGGGTCCATTTCTGAGCTGTCTGGAACTGACATTGTCTGATGAGTTCAGACTCTTCTACCAGAGATCACCTGTGCAGCTCCCTCACTGCCAGAATCTTCCACACAAAACAAGTACAACTTCTCATTATAGTGCTGATAACATTTTAAATTACAGCAAAACATTTACTATCTGTGAAACATGAGGATTGTAGTACATTTCCACAATACTCCAGAACTTCAAAAGATAACATTCCTACCGCAGGCAATAGAAAAAGTCAGAATTTGTTTTATTAAAACAGTTGTAAAATATTATGTGTTGTTGGGTGCATTTTCCTTTACGTTTGTTTCTTTCTGGAAACCCATGAGAACCCCTCTAGAGAAGAGACACTGTAGAACAGGTCTGAGCTCATCACTGAAGTCTATGGCACCTCTATGAAAGAATATTTAAGAAAGAGCATCAAATATTGGAAGAATAGGATGCTTTGATGCTGTGCAAGCACTGTTCAACTGGTGTGTTGCCAACTCTATTTCAGCTACAAATATAAAGCATAGCACCATCCCAGCCAGACACCTTATTATATTCAGCCTTTACAGCATATTCTTTCCAACCTTCTCAGGACCAACATTGTCTGTTGCTTCTTAGGTATCCTCTGACCAATCCAAACAAGCAGATTTCCTAAGATAGAACTGGAATACAGAAATCTGAGTCCTTGATATTAAGTTTTGAAAGATACCAAGCACACTTCCAACAGAAAACATCAAGGGATAAGATGTTACTCAAGAGTTTATATTAAAGTCTCAAGAGATGTCATTTCACTGGTACTTAAATATTTTTCATTGTGAAGTTGCTGAGAAAAAAGTGGCCTCCTTTTTCTTGACTGTACTACATATGAAATATTACACTGACCCTTAGGAAAAGTAAACATATATGATCAGGACTTTTTCTTAAAGATTTTGTTCAGACTTAGACTAATAAACTTCAAAAATTTACAAAACCCATATCCCAGCTATAATAAACTGCTGTAAAACAAAAATAAAAACAAATATAATAATAAAAAAGTTAATCAGAAAAGAATGAGATCAATATGTTAGAATGTTTTAACATGAGACACTGGAGTATTATAGAATATAGCCATAGAATTTTTAAGGTTGGAAACGACCCCTAAGATCATCTAGTCTGATCATCAACCTATCACCACCATGCCAACTGAACCATCTTCCTCAGCAAGACATCTACTCTCTTCTTTAAAACCTCCAAGAACAATGACTCCCTTACCTCCTTGGGCATCCTGTTGTCACATTACAGCAATAACAGATACTTTCTGTATCCATAAAATGCTAAAAAAAATTAGATCTGAATATTCGGCTTATCTGCAGGCTGATTACACTACAAGTTCATTAAAAAATAGACAAATGTCATATTCAAGAATATTAGTTCATAATACAAAAAGCATTTCCTTCTGTGCCTATGAGGCAAATTGTGGAAAACACAGTTTGATTTGATGAGGAAACTTTCCATTGCTCATTCCACCCTTAGGACAAATTCAGTTTCTCTGTTTCAGTCATTGACACCTTAATGTTTTTATTAAATAGCTCACTGCTTATAGATGTTTCATCAGACTTCCACAAACTAAACATAATTTTTGCTCACTTAAGTTTTACTGAGTTTTACTGTGGTTTTAGTTTTTCTACATTTGGGTGCAATGTGCTATGAAAAATATGCCTCAGAATTTTCTACTTAAAAATATGCAAATCTGGGTAAGCATTTGGGAATGAGGAATGCACTGTTTGCAGACATTTGATATTCAGGAACTTCACTCTCCGCTCCAGTGACGTGTGCCAATGAATTTCATTCTTTGGGTTGCTTAATATAAAAATGTTTAATAGAGTTATACAGTATTTGGACTGTAGCCAGTTATCTATCAGATGGATTACTGATTTAAATTTTATAACTTGCTTCTTCACAGAATGTGGTTCATTTAATCATAAACCTAGTACAATTTTCTGATTCTGGACCCAATTCAGAAAAAATATGGAAGAACAGATTTAAGCATGCAAATGTTTTCACAGACTCCAAGCTAAGCATACATTTAAGTGGTCTGCTGTCACAGAGCCTAAGTAAATCTTGATCCCTGATCTAAAATTTGCTTTTCATAAACATCTGTGAGCTTCAATACATACAATTGTTAAAGAATAAAAAGTTCAGCTACAAAAGTTACCAACAAAGGGAAAATCTGTTTGAAATTCACCGATATGTTTGCTAATCATTTTTTCAGTATTTGCCCATGTTTGTTCAAATGTCTGGGTTGTGGTTTTTCATCTATTTCAGGAATATTTTAAGCAAGCTATGCAAAAATCTTCCTTTGTGCTAGTTTGTCATACCGCAGGAAGGTTGAGGATGTTTCTTTTTTCTTCTTTTTTTTTCTGTATGCTTTCATGTAGAATGTGGAAAGCTTAAATCACTTAAACTTCCTTCTAGGACTCTCTGTTTTGCAAACAGTTCATTAAGATGCAGCTTATATTTTGGGTATGTTGTGAACTAAGATGCCTTTATTCGTATAAATGCCACTGCTTTACTAGACCTGGAAAATCTTTTGTTGTTTATACTTCTTTTAGCATGAGCAGTTAGAGGTTTTCCATCCCAATATTACTTAATGAGCTGTTCTATGTCTTTGGCTCCTTAGTCTACAAGTACCTCCAGTATTAATTGGGGAAGAAATGACATATATTTATGTCATGGTTTTATGA
>VXAB01011672.1:0-24681 GCA_013399175.1 Odontophorus gujanensis
GAGGGTCTTTTGGCTGGGAAAGGATGACACTGTGAAGTCGTTTGGCGGTGGGGAGGGATGGGATGACTCTGTGGGGTCCTTTGGCTGCGTAGGGGTCGTTGTGTCATGCTGCTGCTGTGGGGGGCTGCCATGGGTCCTGATGCCTTGGGAAGGTTGGGAGGTAGTTTCCAAGGGACCCTACCCCACAGAGAGGCCTGGGCACAGTACTCCAGATGGGAGTACTGCAGTTGTGGGGCTGTTGACCCTCTGGGGGTTCATGGGGCATCGTGTTCAGGTTGGTATTAGGGAGCATTTCTTCTCTCAGTCATTGGCATAGACTGCTCAGGGAGGTGGTGGGGTCACCATCCCTGGAGGTGTTAAGAACTGTGGAGATGTGGCACTGAGGGACGTGGTCGTGAGCATGATGGGATGAGTTGGCATTGGGCTTGGTGATCTTGGAGGTCTTTTCCAATCTATGATTCTGTAATTCTCTAAGTGGGCATAGTGATGATGTGTAGACAGTGAGTCTTGATGATATTAGAGTATTTTTCCAACCTTAATGATTCTATGTATGCATGCTAAGAGTGTTAAAACAGTTTCAGTGCATCTGGGGAGGAAAGCAGGTGACGAGCTTGCTTGTAGAGCTGGGCAGTGCTGTCCATGCTTCTCTGCTCTCCCCCTGGAGCAGTCTGTGTATTCAGGCATGACTGGGGCTTCCTCATGCCCTTCTTTTCCACCACTTGAAGCAATGTGTGAGCCTTACTGGTACGTAGATCCCACTCCTAGTTGGACCAAGGGGCAGAAGCCAACAGAGCATGCCCCAGGGGCCGGACTGCGGTCTCACTGGCAATAGAAGCCTTTCTGGAAAGCTTGTGGTTTTATTGAGTCAATAAGGACTTTGATAAAAGCAGTCAGGTTCACAATTAACGCTCAGAGCGCATCGTGTCTGCTCTGTGATGCCTCTGTCTGCTTGGCAGGGCTCTGCTCATCTTGTTTGCTCATCTTGTTTGCTCAGGGAGTTTGTTTTTCTATGCTATTTTAGCCTTGATGAAGCGGCACAACCCTGTGATACTGAGCGGTGCGTTCCAGCCTTGTGTTGGGCATTGCACCTTGTTCTCCTGTGTCCTTTCCTTACCTGGTGACCCCAGGTCTGTTGCTTCTGGTACAAAGCTGGCTTGCCTTTTGGATACAGACAGAAAACTTCTGTAACAGTGTAAAGTACTCCTAAAGGAGAGCGCAGAGCGGAGTATGTGTGAGTGGGCAATACAAAGTGTCAGGAGTGCAGTTTAGCTTTTGCTGTATGGCTTTCTCTGCGTCGTGTGTTTAACCTCAGCCATGTAATTTGGGTATGTACCCACAGCTGGAAAGCAGTGGGACCAGCCAAAAAGGTGATGCACAGCCAGAAGCAACCCTGTGCTACAGGAGTCCCTCTGTTCCTGTTGCTGCCTTGGCCAGCATGGAGAAAAGCCTCCATGGATGTGAAGAAGGCAACAAGGAAAGGAGCACGTCCCTGCTCTCCAAGCAGTGGTGATTAGTTTTCCTGGAGCAGAATTGCTTTCTGCATGGTTGCTTCCTCCAGCCCTTGCTCCCCCTGCAGCTGCCAGAAGTGCAGATGGGAAGCAGTGAATCTGGAGCCAGACGGCTTCAACTTCGCAGCGTGCACGTTTCTGGCTGGGGGAGGTAGGTGTGTGCCTTCTGGCACAAGTTGGCTGGATGCTGGTGGAGCTGACGTGGAGGGAACCATCCTTTATGAGCCCCTCTGTGTTTTCTCTGCTCTTGATGGGACACTGGAGTGCTCTTGTATCTAAGGGGATTGTGCAGCAAAATGTTCAGCATTGGCTTAACCTTTAATTGTACCCTCTGTCTCTTCTTCAGCAGGAGGCTGTGCTATTTGGGTACGTATCTTTGGATATAACTTAAGCCACGGGACAGAAAGGTTTCTCTGCTGTACCAAATTACCTCCTGCCTGGTAGTGCTGAGGCTTCCCCAGGAGATGCTGCTCACAGCAGTAAGAAAGCCAGACAGATCCTAAGTGAGTCTGCTCCAGTGTTTCCTCTTGCTCATCAGGTTGGTGCAGAGGACTGATGCTTCTGGCAGTGTGGAGGCCTCGTTATCAGAAATAAACCTTGTTTTAAGACTGCAGAGCAATGCATGCCTTGACCTTCCTATTGAATACTGAATGTCTTTGGCCAAGACCAGGTGCTCTCTTACTGTTCAACACTGAATGCCCTCAGCTAGGCCCTGCTGTTCAGGGCTGCAAACTTTGCAGTTGAATGCCAGAAGTCACGATCTGCTTCTGAAAAGCCAGCCTGCAAATCACCTTCTGGCAAGCTTCTATAAAATAGTGAGGAGAGAGGAAAGTGGGTCCATCTGAAACATTCACAGAGATGCCTGGTCCTTTTTTGCATTCTCAAGGAAGAAGACCTTTCTTCCTTACAATCTGCCCCCAGATCCTGTTGTTTTTTTTTATTTGCAGAGCAACCCAAACAACTCGCCCTTGTGCAAGCTCTCTACCTTAGCTGAGTGTGGTGCCTGTAGCAGGATGCAGAAGAGAGGGGAAGGGTGCTTCGTGTGTTGCATGCTGCACTGGTATTGCTGCTTCTTGTGCATCTCAATGAGCTGCATGTGGTCTTTGCAGCTTCTGGGTCTCATTTCTGGGGGACAGCCATGGTGCCAGGAGCAGCTGCTGAGATGGAAACTGACCAAGTGCAGAGCACTACAGCTTGATGATAGTGCCAAATTGCATGGCTGGTCACAGTATTTTGGGGTTCCAGTCACATGCCCCAAGGTTCCTGCAGGCTTTCCTGGCCTGGTGTTATCTTTGCTGGGAGTGATTCATGCCCTGTGGGTGTGGGGGGAAACACAAGAGAGCATGGCATTGGAGCACTGCTCCTACGTGGCATGGAAGCTGCACCCCAAGAGGGGAGCTGATGACACGTGTCCTGCTCGGGTCCAAAGGTGGGATGGAACACTCTGGGAGCAAACTCTATGAGAGGAAGGTGAACTTGGGGTTTGGGAAGTGCTGCACCCTGAAATCCTTCCATGCCTGTGTCCTTGCTTTGTGCTGGGGATGGTGGAGGAGGAAGCTGGCAGCTGCCCACTCGCCCCTGCTCTTGTGAAAGGCTTTTTGTCTCCTTACCTGCGTGGGCAGTGAAACAAAGCCCTCATAGCGTTGCTGTCATGTTTGCTGGGCTGAGGATGGGGACAGCACTGTGGGCTATGACCTTGACTTGGTGTTGGGACCTCATCAGGTCCAAGCATTGATGGAGCACCTTGTGTGTACTTGTGCAGGTTGTCTGTGTGGAGAACTAAAGGCATGATGTGTGATGTCTCTTGAATAGGAGAAGGAAGGAAAGAAGCTTCATGGTCCTGGAGGAAGAGATGTATTGTATGGTGCATAGCGAGTGAGCCCTGTGCCCGTTCCCACAAAGCAGATGTCTTATACCAGGAAGTGCTGGGCTGTTACCCCAGTGAGAAAAGTGCTCTGTGAGGAGCCACTTAAAATACTATTTGTTAGAGCTGACACTTTGAGGAGAAAATTGTACAGAGAATTGTACATCTCCATGTATGATGAAATAGCCACAAGCTATTGTAGTGTTTTCTTGCAAGAAAACTTGATTCCTCATTTCCAGAGCCAAACAGAAGGATCCTTGTGTGTGAGCATCACCCAGGTAGAGGCACGGGCACACAGGTATGTGGGTGCTTTGAGCATGCTTGTCCTGCCCCAGGAAATCTTCTTCCCTTCAGATCCACATGCTGTGGAGAGCAGGGCTGTTGATGCTACGCTGCAGGAAGCAGATGACTGGAAGCTGTCCTGGCAGCCTCACACAGGCTCCCCTGGAAATATGAGCCCTGAAGAGATCTCTGCAGAAATCCAGATATGTGCCAGTGGCTCTTCAGACCAGTGGAACAACAGTGCAGCTGGTAGTGAGAGCAGCAAGAGAAGCTTTTGATGTTAGCAACCTGGATGGGAGGCTCGAGGCTGCTGCTTGGTTTCTCCTGCAGGGTCCTTAGCAGAAAGGGTGCAGTGTAGGAGAAAAGAGCCCTTTGAGCTCTGTTCTTGAATCACTTAACTCTTTCCCCAGTGGCACCTTTAATTGTTCTGAGGCTCTGCTTGTGCCTGCCTTTAAACAACCACTTCCTCAAGTGCTGTGTTGCAGAGGGTGCCTGAAGCCCCAGAGTACTCCCAGATTTCACAACTGTTAAGGTGAGCAGCTAGGAGGTAGAGGTGCTTTTCTTCTTTCCTCTCCTTTTCTTTTGTTAAATTAAAGATTTTGAACCTCTGCCCTGCTTCACAGGATACCAAAGGTATTGAAGCACATTTTGGCTAAGGATTCCTGTTTTCCCCAATTCTAGTTTCACAGAAGTCACTGGGGTTGGACATGGTGATCTTAGAAGTGTTCTCCAACCTGAGTGATTCTGTGATTCCATTCTATGAAGCACTGGTGTGTGTTGCCCAAAGGGGTGGTGGATTTGCCTGCACACCCCCAAGGTCAGGCTGGATGGAGCTCTGTGCACCTGATGGAGCTGTGGTGTCCCTGCTCACTGCAGGGGAGTTGGACCAGATGTCCTTTAAAGGTCCCTTCCAACTCAAGTGATTCTAGGATATGTCTTTTACTTTGCATTTTTGCTTTGGGTGCCTGATAGATCTTTGCACACACCTTCCTCCACTGCTGTCCTGTTCAGTGTCTACTGGGCTGGCTGGATGCACCTGGTGTCAGCACAGAGCCCATCCCCAGATCAATGGCTGCAGTGACGTGTAAGGATGGAGCAGCTGGCCTTTGAGATACCACTTTGTGGCCCAAAGCTTTTGACTCTAAGAATTGCAGGGCCAGCCTACAGTGTTAAACAGGTTTAAAAGTAGTGTAGATTGTGTACGGTGGAGGTGGTGGCTCTTTCAAGAGCTGTGGAGATACGGCACTGAGGGACGTGGGTTAGTGAGCACGGTGGGGATGGGCTGATAGTTGGACCTGGTGATCTCAGTGTTCTTTTCCAACCTTCATGATTCTCTGATTCTCCAGGAGGTAATCTGCATGTGTTCTACCACAGTAGTCCTCTGTTGGGCAGGGGAGGAGTGCTGGGCAATTAGTGTAATGAACCTGGCAGGGTTGTAGCTTCGCTCCCCACCCTGTGGTCTGAGAATCATTCCTGTTTGCCATGGAGTGTGAGAAACCAAAGGGAGGATCAGTCCACCTGTCAGTCCACCTCAGATCTTTTGAGTGGCACGGAAAGTCTGCTGTTAGGTGTTTTGTTGTCTGCTGAATCTTGGCTATAATGAACTTGATCATGAAAGTCACTCTCTGCTAATTACCAGTGAGTACTCGGCTCCTGGGACTGCTTGGAAGAGAACCTTGTGGAAACTGACACCTCCCTTCCCATGACTGGCTCACAAAATGGTTTCATTATTAGGGCTTGTGTAATTGCCCTGACTCGCTGTGCTTCAGGCCCTGCACAAAGCAGTTGTCAGGGCTTGCAAAGGAGCACATATTTTGCTGTATGTTTGTTAATTATGAATTTCCTCTTCGCAGAAAGGAGGAAAGAAAAGAGACAGCGTGCTAGGTGCTTTGGGGGGGAAAAAAGAAAAAGTTTCATTTGTCTCTTTCAAAATGCCTCTGTTGAAACTTGAAGATAGTCCTCCCCCTCCTTTCCAGCAGTGCCTTGCTTCATCTGCAGTCATCTCCTGATGTGTGTGGGTTTGTGTTTTCCTTCGGTAGGTGTACTTAAAAATTGGACTGATTTCTTTGTAGGGGAATCGCAGTGAATTCTCTTTGTGCACCGACTTGCCTGTTGTTCCCCTGCTTCTCTTTGGCACTGGGAGCAAGCTCCCAGATCTGTCGGCTCGAGGTCTTGTCCACCCCTTACGTGCATCAACCCTCCTGCTTAAGCAAGAGTGAGAAGATTTGGGGATTGTTGCAACATCGCACCTCTTACAACATTAATGTTTCTGCTTTTTCTTCCTGCCCTGATCCCTCCATTCCCCACTCCAGGAGCTTGTCGCTGGCTCATCCTCACCGAGCTGCATCCCTGCCACAGGCCCCTGAGCTCACCGTCTGTGCAGCCTTCCTGCAGCCACAGATACTTAATGCTCCCACTGCAGTGAGCTGGATGTGGCTGAAAAAGGCAGGAGGATATAGGCAGGGTTCAGCACCCAGCGGGCGGCCAGCTCTGGGTAGGGGCTGAGCAGCACTGTGCTGATTATCAGCTCTGCCTGGATGGCTTTTGCTGGTGCTGTGCATCCTGCTGTGTGTTTTCTACCTCTGCTGTGACATAAAGCTGTGGTCCCTGTGAGCTCTGCTGCTGTGTGCTCCTGAGCACCTTTCCTGCCTCTTGATCTGCAGGGAGGAACAAGCCTCTTCCCTGTGGCTCTTCTGCAGGAGTGATCCCATGGGTGTGTTTGCAGAAGGCAGGGATAGTCTCTGCAAGAACTGTGGTTCTGACCATGAGAAGCCGTTGGCAGGGCAGAAATCCTGCTTTCCCAGTTTAATTTGCACAGCCTGTGGGGCTTGGAGAGCTTGAGCAAGGCTTCTCAATGTTGTAAGCCCTCTCGCAGGGCCTACAGAAACCTTTGGGTTTTGACTTTGCTGAAGTCCCTGTATATTTCAACCCTACAGAATGAGGCCAAAGCAGGGAAATGCTGCCAGCACTGAAGCTTGTGGTGTTGGGTAAGGTTTGGAGATGCTGGCATCCCTCCCACCTTCACGCGACGATCCTGTGCTCACTGCTGCCAACGTGCTCCATTCTTACACCGCCAGGGAGCTGACCTTAGAGAAGATCAACAGGACTCAAGTTAATAAGTACCATTAAAGCACGATGTGGCTTGTAATGCATCAGCAGAGTGTGGGCATAGTGCAAAACTGGCTGGCACAGCTCTACTTGATGACAGTTGCTGTGGATTGTCAAGTTCACAGCCTCCTGGCTTATCTCGGGCCCCACGGGAAGAGGCTCTTAGCCTTGTGCTCCCTTTGCACTTAAGGAGATTTGTAGGAAATGGTTGTATGGACATGCTGGGGCTCCCTCTGCTTTGCTCTTGCCTCGGGGTTCCCTCAACCCATGCCAAAGTCCTTTGTGTGTTTGGCACTGGGTGCCCGTGTGATGAAGTGCTTTCTGCTGTTGGTAACTGGATTATTTAAAGGCTGCATTGTTTTATTGGCCAGGAGAGCTATTAGGTGAATCTGGGCTATAAATATGCATCTCCTCCTAGGGCATGTAATTGGATCTTCCAGAAATCACAGAATATCATAGAATTGGATTAGAAGGGACCATCCCCTGCTGTGAGAAGGGACTCCTCCCATAGGCCAGGCTGCCTGTGGCCTCGGGCACCCCCAGGGATGGGGCACCTACAGCTCTCTGGGCAGGCTGTGCTGGGGGCTCAGCTCTCAGGCTTTCCTTAGAGGAGAGAAATGTTCCATTTGCACAGTTGGTGCTGGTTTTAAGGTGTAACAGCCACTCCTGTCCTTAACTCCCATAATGATGGGCACCAACTCAGTGCTGTGCCATGGCAGCTGGGACTATTGTGGTGTCCTATGGGCCATGCTGGGGTGCTGCCTGTTTTTACAGGCTTTCCTGTGGCTTCCTTTGTTTGGAAATGTTGCCCAGCAGAATTGAAGATGGGATGTGATAGGTGAGGAAAGCCTCAGCCTGGAAGGGGTTTTTAGAGCAAACGAGACCACTTTACTTGGAAAAATCCCCCTGGGGGTAAATCTCATTTCAGTACTGATGGGAAATATCCGTGTGCTGTGTGGCCAGGGAAAGTGTAGAGAGTGAAGGACATGTATAAATGGGCTAGATTTGACTTGGACACAAGGGGCTGAGCTGGCAGGGATGGAGCACAGGGAAGCTGCATGGTGCTGACTGTGAGACTGATGCTACAAAGTTGGCTGGGCCATGTTCTTGTGAAGCTTAAAACCAAAACCCCAGGGGAGCAAACCCTTCCTGCTGTTGTAAAGAGAAACTGCATCTGTGTGCACAGTGCTATTTTAGAGCAGTGTCCATTACAGATGTCTGTCTGCTTTGGGAAGGAGCCTCTGGGGTGTACAAAATTCCTTCCATTTGTCCTTCCCTCCCTGAAAATAAGGGAGAAATCTGGGTCTTGACTGCTGGCCCTGATAGAACAATGACTTGGTGAAGGACAAATGGTGCATGTTAGTCATTAGATGGATGTATAGAGATTCAGAAAGGAGAAGGTGAGGCTGATTTGCAGGAAGGATGAGGCAGCTGTAGGACAGCAGGTACACATGCGGTGAGTGAAGCACTGCTGTGCTTAGAGCTTCGTGACCATCAGCCCCAACCTTCTGGAAAGGAAGCCAGAGCATCAGTAAGCCTCTGCAAAACAGCTGCATGTTACACCCCACCCCCTACACACACACACATACAGAATAGGGTCTTTCTGGGTCTTTGACTCTGCATACAAGTTGGGAGTGTGGGAAAAGCTACCTACTGCTTCTTACCCTCAGTGTGTGGTGAGAGATGTGCTGGGATGTGGCCTGGAAACCTCCCCAGGGTGCTTTCCTAACAGGAGCAGACTCCAGAGTGCTTCCCCTGCCTCACTCCTGGTGAGGCATCTGTTTTCTTGTTCCAGGCTGTTATGGGGATAATGAGATTTAATCAGTCTCCAGCTCTCCTCCCCTAGTTGGGAGTGAGCCCAAATCCTATTATCTCTTAAAGTGTTTGGAATTCTGTCCTCTGAAACTACACTAAGCTGGGATGGAAATTCCTCATGGCTTAGCCTTTGTCTCATGCGACATCGAGCTCGGGGTTTTGTTGCCTGCTGAAGCTCCTACAGGCTTGCTGGTGCTGTAAGGTCAAGGCAAGTGTGTCAATAGTGCTTGGTTAACTCCTAGTGAAGCAGAGTGATCCGTCATGGGGTTTTAATGGGAAGGGCTGATGGGAGCAGAAATACCATCTAAAGATGGGATTGTCCTCACTAGGAAAATGGGAACGGAATGATACAAGTGCTGTTGTGGCTGGGAGAAGTAGGTGGGTTTTTTTCCACTCATTGGTTGAAGGCCTGGCAGGGTTGTGCTTGAAGCTGCTGTGAATGTTCACAAATCTTGCAAAAAACCAGCCGTGCTCACGTTGCTGGAGCACTTCAGTCCCTAAACAACCACTTTCCAGCTTCTGACACGGACAAGGCAGTCCCCTTTGTTTCCAGGGAATCATAGATCACCAATGGCAACCCATCCCACCGTGCCCACTGAGCATGTCCCTCACTGTCACATCCCCACGGTTCCTGAACACCTCCAGGGGTGATGACCCCCCTACCTCCCTGGACAGCCTTGTTCCAATGTCCACTCAGAGAACAATATTTTCCTAACATCCAACCTGATCTGCAGCCAAAGAGAAGTGCGTTGAGAGGTGCCAGCGTGGGGAGATGCTGATTGGTTCAGAACTGGGTGCTGCTTTGCTTCCTTTGAACAACTGAATTCCCTTTATCTCTGAGAGAGCATAGGTTGTGTCCCTGGTTGGGTGGAGGCTTTGATTGCTCTCCCTCCCACTGCTCTTAAGCTTTCCCCTGCCATGGGGTGACCGCAGGCACCAATGCCTGATGCTGCCTGGGCACTGTCCCAGGGTTCACTGCCTTGAACATGCGAGCTGAGAAATGTCATAGTATATGGAAGTGTTTTTCTTGGGACACTTATCAAAGTGATTCTTGGGGAAGAGGACTTTACACAGAGTGATCTTGGCTGGGGAGAGGCTGTGAGCTGGAGAGCAGATAACAGCTTGTGGTGCTCTCGAGAACCAAACGATGGCAAAACTTGACTTTTGAGCTAGAACCTGTTCCAGTGTTTATTTTGGGTCTTTTATTTCTATGCCCTGTGTCTCCATCCAGCCCAGGTCACCTGTGCTGGGGGCTGCCAAATGACCCTGTGCTGCTTAAGCTGTAATGGGTTGTGTAGGATTTGGAGGTGCTTGTGGATATGCAGTGGTATGGTGGTGTATGTGGCATTCAAGAAACATGGAGATGTGGCACTTAGGGGCATAGTTTAGTGGGCACGATGCTGATGGGTTGATGGTTGGACTTAGTGATCTTAGAGGTCTTTTTCTGACTATGATTCTATGATTAAGACCCTGCAGAACAAGGGAGGGGGTTGGAGCTCTTTCTTGTAAATGTCTCCTGCCTTTCTGGAAGGAGACCTCTTCCAAGTGACTGGAGGCAAGTGTGACAGTGAAAGCTGTTATCTCAGTGGGTTTAATCTGTACTGAAATGGACTTCAGTGGTTGCTCAGTGTCCTCTGTATATAACTCCATTTCTGGCTCAAGTGTTCCTGCAGTGCAAAGACTTGAGCAGCAAGGGAAGTCTTGATATTTAGGTTCTTTGGCTTGCTACAAGAGGTCTCAGAGCCCTAACTATTATTTTTGTCTTTTATTTCCCCTCTTGTTCACAGTACAGTGCCGTGGACAGCAACCCTCTGTCTCTGTACGTCATGCATCCCTTCTGGAACACGATAGTGAAGGTGAGACCTCCTCCTGCCCCAACTGGGACAGCAGAACACCACTTGCTGCCATGTCTTCTGCAGCTGAAAGGCTCCTCTTGTGTGAAAAGACCTGCTTCCTTTGGGGTGTGACTGATTAAGTGGGCATGACCTTCCAGCTGGCAGCCTGCCCTGAGCTCTCTGCACTGCAGCCTGAAGCTTCGTGCTGCCCATGATGCTGGATGCGACCAAGCAGTGTTGTCTAACACCCAGATGACTGTAATGAGGTCTCTGCTGCAGCTAGGAGCAACCTTGTTGCACATTTTAATGAGCTCATTTGTTCTTTTGCTGCTTTCCCATAGATCTTCCCTACTTGGCTGGCCCCAAATCTCATAACGTTTTCTGGCTTCCTGCTACTTGTCTTCAACTTCTTCCTCATGGCATACTTCGACCCTGACTTTTATGCTTCTGGTAAGGCTGCCTTTTTGTGTTTGGATGTAAAGCATCAGAAGGGTGTGAGCTGTCACCTTGTCTGCTGTGACTTCTGGTGCTCGTTGCAAAGCACTTTCAGCCTGGGTGTTCCCAGGCAGATGACAGTGTCAGGAAGGGACAGTGTTCAGGGACTGAAGTTTCTGGGCTTTGCAGTGAGAATTTGTCCAAGTGACACCTTCCAGCTGGGTGCATTTGCTCCTGTCTGGCTGTGTGCAATGAAAGAGGAAGGAATGGCCAGATCAGAGAAGGATTCAGCTCTGCTTTTGCAGTGAACTGGAGCTGGTGCCTTCATTTTGAAATCAAAAGTGTGGGAACAAAAGGTAATGTGGGAAACTGCTTTCCCCAGGTCAGCAAGTAGGGCCTTTTAATTTGCATCCCAGCTAATTGCCTTCTTGCAAAAACTTGCTGGCCCCACATTCAAACTAACAAAGACCATTTCACTGTTCTGCATTGTTCAAAGATGTGCACAGCTTTAAATGTGTAACAGAACCCCTACTCGTCTGTTAATGAATCTGAAAGTTGCCTCCTTGCTCGTGGGAATGTCCCAGGGGAAATATTAATACAGCGTGATAACTGTCACTTATCAGTAGTTTTCTTTCTGTATTTCAGCTCCCCTGACAGATTTGGTTTATGTTTCTCAGAACAGCTAACAATAGTGACAATCCCATGATGACAATTTGTGGCATTGCTGTTGCCCATAGGAGACCTCCATTCATCCTCATGCGAGGCTGAGCCAAGAAGCAGCTTCCTGCTTTTTCAGGTGCACCTTTGGGCTCCCAGAGATGCAAACAGCACAGCTTTCTGTCTGCTGAGACAGTGCTAGAGGAGAGAAGGAGGAGAGGTTATTAGGGAAGAACTGGGTTTCAGTTGGCAGAGAGGTGGGCTGCAGATTCCCCACATGTGGCTGCAGAGGCAGGGTATAACCACACAGAGTCCTGGAATCACATCCCCAGGAGGCTCTCCTTGATGCTCTGAGCAAGCAGTGGAGGAGTGCTTGATCCACACACAATTCCATGGCATACATTTGGGCCGCTTTTCCTAGCTGCCATCACAAGATTTTAGCTCCTGGGCAGCTGGGGACAGGGGACAAGTATGACTTGGAAAGCAAGGTTGTAGGATTCCTGTTGTGGAACAGCTCTGCTATCTCACCCTGCAGAGCTAACATCTCAGTTTCACCAAGTTGTGTGGGTACTTCGTCCTGGTGAGCTGCTGCTCTGTGTTCTGTGTGTCTTGTGCCAAAATAAACCCACTGAGCATACACACTGAACTCTCCACTCTTGGGTCTTTCTGATCTCTGCAGCTCCTGACCACCAGCACGTTCCAAATGGAGTATGGGTTGTTGTGGGTCTCCTCAATTTCATTGCCTACACGTTAGGTAAGACTTTTATCTGGTTGTCTGGGTGGTTTGTGGTGGTGTGTTCTTGCTGCAGCTGCATGTTGACTTATATCTGAGCCCACTGAGGTATCTTTGATTCTGAGCTTCAACCACACCCTGCTCTAGAGCAGTTCCCAGGAAGTGTTTTGCAAAGTGGATGGAAGGAGGGTGGCCCAGAGCAGCTGATGCTTAAGGAAGATGCTGGAACTGGCTTGGAGGTGTCTGTGGAATTCCGTCCCTGGTCTGCTTCAAATAAAGTCTTGTCAGATTTTCCTTGCATTTTTCAGTCCCAAACAGAGCTGGGGACTGGTACCTCCAAAAACATTGCTTAGGGAATGGGAGATAGTGGGAGTTCCTGTTTACTGGCTGCACACCCTTTGTCAGCTGCAGACGGGCCCATTACTCTGTGTAGAGCTACCCACAAAACTCCCAATTTTGGAGCGTGTCCAGCAAAACTCCTGTTTCTCCTTGCTCTCTTCCCAGATGGCGTTGATGGCAAACAGGCTCGCAGGACCAATTCCAGCACCCCCCTGGGAGAGCTTTTTGACCATGGCCTGGACAGCTGGGCTTGTGTGTACTTCGTTGTGACTGTCTATTCCACCTTTGGCCGGGGCTCCACCGGTGTCAGTGTCTTCGTCCTCTACCTCCTCTTATGGGTGGTGTTGTTTTCATTCATCCTCTCCCACTGGGAGAAGTATAATACAGGGATTCTCTTCCTGCCCTGGGGATATGACATCAGCCAGGTGGTAAGTACACACCCGCAGCCACTGCTTGCCTTCAGCAGAAGCTCAACTGATGACTGATGTGCCTGGAGTGTAGTGCTGAGGTGTGAAAGGCCCAACGCTTTGTAATGTAGTGCTCTGGGGGGGTTATCTTCAGCCTGCTTTCAGCAGGAAGCACTCAGTAGCATGAGGAGTCCTCTGTTTGTCTTCTCCAAAATCTTAAATCCAAGGTACTTTGGATTTGGACTCGAGGATCCTTATGGATCCCTCCCAGCTCAGGGTATTCTGTGACTTTCTACAAGAAACAAGGCTTGAGGAATGAATATTGCCTTGTGCTTCCTCGGCCTGGTTCCTAGCTGCTCTTCTTCTCCTAGCTACCTAAATTGTTGCTGTAATTAGTCACCAGTATGGCTGTGTTTAAGCCTAGAAGTTTGGGGTGCCTTTTGCAGTTAGGATATTTGTCAAAATGGGTAAAATTCAGCTCTACTGCTTTCAGCTGCCTTCCTAGCCAGGGTACAGCACCAAGCAGCACACCATTCATATTCTAGCTTGCTAGATCATGAGTGAGGAATGCAACAAGCTGGAAGAAGAGTAACCAAAGCAGCTGTGTTAATTGCAGTAATCATCTCCACTGGTAAAATGTGGCTGTGACCATATTCTGACCCTTTTCTCCAAAAGCATTGCTTTTGCTTTTGCACCTCTGCCTAGCACAGGAAGGCATGGGGTAGAGGGCTTCACACAAGTTCAAGACTACCACTGCAATGGAAGGATCCCTTTGTATCCTGTTCCCAGTAATGACTTTAACGGATGGATAACAGGAGTCCAGAGCTGGTCACTGCTACGTGTAATACAGAGCACAGCTCCTTGCTTCAGTTCAAACTGTGTATGGGGAACTTTGCTCCAGCTGCAAGGAGTGGATCCTGGTTGTGTTGTTCCGTGCAGCTGCAGCAAGGGATGGTTTTAAAAAATATTGTTTTTAACTTCTCCCAATCAGTGGGAATAACTGCATGTGATGTAGCTCAAAGTGCACTAGTTGAGCTGCCATTCCCCTGAGCTACGTGCTGCTCACACCTGCTTGTCCTCTGCTTCCTTTCAGACCATTTCAATTGTCTACATAGTGACAGCCATTGTGGGAGTAGAGGCCTGGTATGCACCTTTCCTGTTTAATTTCTTATATAGAGACCTATTCACTACAATGATTATTGGTAAGAAACTCCATGTTGAAGCCTGTCTTTTAAAAAAAACAACTTTTTTCCCAAATCCCAATGTCTTAATTATTTTATAATGATGTTCTGCTTGCTGTAATGAGAAAAGCTGGGGCTGCTGCAGAGAGGGAGGACATAGCTATGGAGTGGGGGAAGCAGCTCCCTTTGGGGTTCCTGCCCTCTGTGCACCCATCCAAAAGTTAAATCCAAGGGTGCATAACCTTCCTGCAGAAGGGCTGGCTGCTCTCCCTGGTGGTACCAGAACAAAGCAGGGAATAATGCAGGTGGAGCCTGGGGAGAGCTATCTTTGCTTAATGTAATTTGTCTTATTCAGAAATTCTTCCTCAGTTTAACTTTTCTTAGTCTAAGCTCTTTTCTTTAGGGGCTAATTATTACTACTTAATTACAAGTCGATGTGTCTTGGGTTGTTGCATTAAGAAAAGTGCAAGCATCAGATTGAGCCAAGTGGGTATTTTGAGCTTTCCTTTGGCAGATGCATACTTTCATGTATGAATAATAAATGCACTTTTCCTTTGTGAAAAATAGGGCAGGATGTGTATGTGGACTGGATTTGTGCATCTGATCAGGAGCTAGGTTATTAAAAGCAGGAATATTTACAGCTCTTTACAGCTGTGTAAACGTGGAAGAGTTGTGATGCACTTTGATGGCTTTGACTGTAGGATTCCATTAAAGACAATGTCGTAATTAAACTTTGCAACTGCTCAAAAGCATAACACTGAGCTTCTTAATGCAGCTTTTAAGAACTGAGAATTCTGTTTACAGCAGACCTTAGCCTGTAATTACAGCTCCTGAACCAGAATCTCAAGCACCTGTTTGTAAACCTGCTGAGCTGCTCTTCGTGCACCTCTGAGCTGCTCTCCTTTGCAAGCAGCTGAAACCAGAGCACAACCACCACGGGGTGCACATGATAGCCTCCTCTGCATGGGCAATAATGTTGGCTCTTTCTCTTCCAGCTTGTGCTCTCACCGTGACGCTGCCGATGAGCCTGTACAACTTCTACAAGTAAGTTCTTCCCACGTTAGCACCTTTGCAAGAGCTCCCAGAGCCTTTTGCAGTTTCTTTAGTTACCACATGAACGTTTTCAGGATGACAGAGTGGCTTTTGCACGTCCGAGGGCTCCACTTTGCAAGGTGCAGGTTGCTGAGGAACTCACAGCTTCTGCAGGCTTGTCCAGTTGTTCACAGCCCGTGTAGTAATTGGGTTTTGGGTTAGCAGTGAAGGAGTGCATCTTCCTCACGTGACTGTGGTTATTGACTGTTTGCCTTTCAGGGCCTATAAAAATAACACCTTGAAGCACCACTCTGTTTATGAAATCATGTTGCCACTGGTGTCTCCAGTGTTGCTCTTTGCTCTCTGCACCACTTGGATCTTCGTTTCTCCTATGGACATCCTGGAGGTCCACCCCAGGCTCTTCTATTTCATGGTTGGAACTGCCTTCGCTAACATCTCTGTGAGTGGCTTTGCTTTATGCTTCAGTTTAGCCCCTGGGAAGCGTGAAACCACCCGTGATGAAGCAGAACACTGCTCGAGTGAGAGAAAGGAAGGAAGGTGTGAGGTTTTAACTTGAGACAGTTGTGATGTTTTGCTCTGACTGAAAGAACAAGCAGGAAAACACTCAGGGCTTGGGGCCTACGAATGTCACAGGCTCAGCTCTTGAGAAACTACAGATAAAATTGAGTGTGTTTGAGTCCAGCAACTCAAGCTGCTTACAGTGCAGATAACAGTGGTAAGGAATTCTGGTACACAGTCAGATCTTGGGCGAGGAACTGAGTGATAGGTACATACCTGACTTTCCCCTGCACTGTGCACAGCTGTGGGTTTGCAGGGTTGGTGCTGGTGCAAACTCTGACTGCTTTCTCTCCCTGCAGTGCCAGCTGATTGTCTGTCAGATGAGCAGCACCCGCTGCCGGCCTCTGAACTGGATGCTGCTGCCCATAGCCCTGGTGCTCTCTGTGGTGGTGTCCGGGTTTGCACCCAGCAGCGAGACACTTCTCCTCTACCTGCTAACTGCATTCCTCACCCTGGCACACATCCACTATGGAGTGGTCGTGGTAGGTGTATGTGGCACTTGGGCATTGGGGCTGAATGCTCAGGAGCTGCTGCTCCTCAAGGGTAGAGAATACTTTGCTTTAAAGTGGTGGTATCAGTTCACATAGCTTGGAGCCCCAGGTTCTGGTGTGTGTGTGTGAGACTTGAGCTGAGTGAGACTTGCAGGCTGTAAGTTGGGTTTAAAGCAAGCTTCATGCAGTGTGGTGGGGCCTCCTATGCCATCCAGGAGTCTGAAACAAATCCTTGCATCTCTGCTGCTGTTCAGCACACTGTGGCTGTGGTTTTAACCTAGAGACCAGCTCGTAGGTCTGCCCATTTGGGTGACCCACACCCCAAGGCAGTGGGAAGGGCTCCTGTAGATACAACAGTGGATGTGATGTCTGCATGTTGGACAGGAGTGCCTGATTTATATAAAAAGTTAACCTGCTGTGGGTGTCACTGTGGCTGAGCTCGATCTGGAGCTACAGGGACACATCCCTGACAAGGAGCATGGTGATGCTGTGTAGAGATCCAGGGACAGATTCGCTCCTCTTAGTCTGAGCAAACTGTGCCCTGTATTTTGATTAAGAGAGAAAACAAATTCAGAGGAGGCCAAATCCCATTAGAAATGCCCCAGGAAGCTGCTGAGGAAGTGGGACAGGGGCCCTGGTGCTGCCACGTCACGCACCCTCCTTGGGTAGCCCTGTGCCCTCAGTGCTGCATCACTGATGTAGAGCCTCTGGGAGTCACATTTGAGCTGTAATTACAGCAAGGAAGTAATACCCACGTTGTCTTGTCTTTCCTATTAGTGTAATGAGACTTATGTGCGAGAAGGATTTGAATAGCTAAGAAGCTTTAAATAAATTTGGTCTCAGAGTCATTGTTGGAGATGGGGCTGAGGACAGTGTAATCCCATCTGCTCAGACTTGCCCAGTTTTCCAGCTCTCCACTCCCCTGAGTTTGTGTTGCCCCCCACTTGCAGCTTTCCAGGGGCCCACGTGTGCAGTGTCCTCTCTCAGGACAGAAGAACCTTAATAGTGATGCAGAGCATTTTAAAACAGTGAGTGGGACATAATCCCAAATTATTATGAATTTGGGAGCATCATTTTGGAATAGATGCTCTACCCTGACTTGCTGCTGGTCTCAGCACTGCTTTCTGTTGACTCTGCCGTGCCTGAACCCTGGTACCACACTGTGGATTTTATCCACTATCTGCTGCTGTGCTTCTTTATGGTCGTGCAGGTGTTGCTCTTTCACCCTGATAGTGAAAGACTAAAACCTTCCAGGGAAAAGGGCATGGGGAAATCTGCAGAATTGGGCCAATGCAATGTGGACAGTGGTGGGGAAAACCAGCACAGTGGGGTAGCAGACCTCTACCAGCTTTCCTTCTCATGCCTTGAGCCTTTGCTAACCCTGTCCTTGTCCCTAGGTGAGCCAGCTGAGCAGGCACTTCAATATACGACCCTTCTCACTAAAGAAACCCACACCGGATTGACTAGGAATGGAGGAAGAGAAAATCAGCTTGCGGTCAGCAGAAGTACTGTAAATATCCGCTGCAAATACCTGTAAATAGTTCAACCATCACCACAGATCTAAACCTATCCTCTGGACAGACATCAGGGCAACGTACACACGGTATCCAGTGCAGCTAGGGCAGGACTGGTACGGGGCAGCCTCTGCTGCTGGTCAACCAACACAAGCCTACGGTTTTGGGTGAAGCTGGACAAACTTCAGGTCGCCTTCAGGTCACTACTACTGTATTTCAGACCAGCTGAATGTTCCCAGTACAACCTCAAACCCCAGTGCTTATTCAGGTAAAGCCAGCTGGGGATGCAAATGGCTTTACCTGAGCAAAGCACCTTGACCTATCACCAAACCCAACAGCTGATTTCTGCAAGGTCAGGAGGTCATCCTTGTGGTCGAGTTCCTCTTTCCCTAACCCTCTTAGCCCTCATCCTGGGCTGGTACTTAAGGAGCAGATGGTGACAGTTCTCTCACATTCTGTCCTGCCTTCTTGCACTCATTTATTTGGACAAGTACTCGCGCTTTTATTTTTTTTCTTTAAAGCAGAGGTTAAAAATACACAAAGCTTACAGTAACATTTTATTTAGGTTGCTTAGGAGCCAGAACTCAAAGTAACATAAAAATGGGAAGGCAGCTTTCCTCTCCTTTGCCCAAGGGATGTGGGTACTGGGACCACGTTGCAGCTCTCCTTGTGTGTTCCCTGCCTGTGAGCTGGGGTTCTGATGGCAGCAAAATGTGGCTTACACCAGTCTGTGTAACACAAAGCCAAACCCTTCTTTCCAGTGGGATGAACTTGCTACTCTGGGTTGGCTCTGCTGGGTCCCTGAGCCTCTTCTCCTGTAGCAGTGCAGCCAGATCACTGGTGGCAGCAAATCCACAGCTCAGAGAGGCACCTTAATGTGTATCATGTTGGTTGTGTGTGCACTTTCAGAAAACTCACAGGGGTGTGTGTGTGTGTGTGGTGACTTTCCAAACATCGCTTTGTTTTCCAACTCACTGTCCCCAGCAGCTGCGTGTCTCATCCAGGGATGTATTTGTTTACTGTCCATTTGTAAAAGGCATGTTGTTTGCATTGATTTATCCTTTTTTAAGAAAACATTTTTTTGTAATTGAGTTAATTGAGTGGGATGGTGAAGACTGAATGCTGATTTTCTTTTCTGTTCAATTTATTTAATGAAGATCTGTGCTTGAATGAAGAGTGTAGCTTAAACCCAGGCTCTGGAAAGGCTGCATCCGGAAGCAAACAAGCACAGCAGATTGTGCATATGTAATCTACCACGGGAACAAAGTCTCTTCCACACTGATCATTGTGGACACCCCCTGACAGCGTTTTCCTTCCGCAGGTGAAGTCCCTTCTTCCTGCTTTGGGGAACCTTCAAACTGTAACTACTATTTAATGCTTTTGGTTGATGTTTTCCTTTTTGCTGGTTTTGTTTTTTGTAAATTTGAATCACTGTCATGCAGACTTGAAACCCCGAGGCAGCACCCTGTGGTGGTGGGTCTGTCTGTGTGTCTGTCTGGCTTCGTGTCTGTGAAGGTGGCTCACCTGGGGGAGGGGGCAAATGGTTTTCAGAGTTATTTAATAGAGTACACGGTGTATTTTACCGACACTGTACAGGAAAAACAAAGCAACCAACCCAAAAAGTGCACAGAAGGGTTGGGCTGTGCTTGGATTTTTGATGAAAACGCAATGAAATACGATCATGGAGGGAGATAAATGTAAGCATGAGGGGCACAGGGATGGGTGGGGTGGAACACAATGCTCTGGGCCGTGTTCAGGTAGCAGCACTGTGCCAGCAGCACGGGGCAGAAGTGGCAGTTGGATGGTTGGTTTTCTGGAGCTTGTGCTATCCTGGCTCTTCCCTCGTGCTGTGAGATGTCCCACCTGACCCTCGGGATGTCACTTTGTCTCCTTAGCACCTCTGCAGCATCTGTTGGCTGTGAGCTGGTGCAACCCGTAAGAATATACCCCATACAATGAAATTTGAGTTACGAATACATGGAAGCAGGGCTTCCTCTCCAAAATCCTGCAGCCACGTGTCGTGCTGGAGGAGAAAGATGCCTCTGAAAAACTGGAACCACTTCTGATCTGCTTTATCGTGTGGAGAGTCCTTGATTATCGGTGCCTTAATGTGTTGCACCTTGATGCTGGAAAAGAGTCTGCTGAAATCAGTGCTGGCAAGCAGGCTGGCTCATCTCTGCTGCTGCTAGGCTTGTGGCAAAGCCAGGTGAGAGCAGCCCTGGCCTCAGTGTACGTCCAACACCATTTCCAACTCGTGCTGCTGCGAAGCTGGGTGGGTTTCTGTCTGAGCTGTTGGAAATGATGTGATTGCTGATCCCAGCTTCTTGGGGGAACGGAAACACTTGAATGGGAAGACCAACCCATCTTGCCATGGTGGGGTGTGGCATGCGGAGAAACAAATTATTTATTAATAATAATGGTTTTAAGTCTTAAAAATAAATTTATTCCTGGCTAACTGCATCTGAGGGTACTTGTGTTCTGGTGATGGTGCCTGGGAACTGGTCTGTGTCATTGCTTCTTCCAGAGATGCTTCTTCCATTGCTGATGGACCTGCTGAGTTGATAAAAGGGATGTCTTAGGACTCATTATAAGATCTCTTTTATCTCAGTCCAGCCTGACAGCAGGCAGAAAGCCATTCAAGGCAGGGTGGAGGGCTGGCAGACCTAGTTCATCTCCAGGACCAGTCTGAGAGAGCAGCTGCCTTGTGCTCAAGTGGGAGCTGTGCATGAAGCTTTTGGTAATCTTTTGCACCTTGAAAGGTCCTGGTGACCTTTCCTGGCTACATCTAGTTACAAATACCAATCTTTCTCCAAACTGAGGCTCTATTTTCTTCCCAACTCAAGGCTTCTCACTGACAGCCACAGTGTGGCACCAGCCCATACAGCATAAAAGGCTACAGGTAGGATTTTTGCAGCCAGAACAGCTGCCCTTATGACTCTGCTACTTGTTTGCTGATGGTGATACCTAACCCAAGGTCTTATGTTGCCATTTACCATTTGCCCTTGTGCTGAGGCACCTGTAAACTGGACATTTTCTGTTGGTGTACCCTCAGTAAGGAGTGGTGCACTCAGGTTTAAGAGGCTGTAATGCTAAAGGTTCTGTGTTCGTGGCCACCTGTCGTTTGGAAGCCTGAGTGTGTCCTTCAGCATATTTTCTGCAATTCCTGTAAGGTAGGCAGGCTGTTTTCTGACTTTTTGCAGTTCCTTCTAGGGGAGCCATCCCCAGGTAGAGATTTAAGCACCTCTCTGTTCTTAATTTCCTCTCCTGTTACTTGCTTTTTTTTCTATAAGAGTGAGTATAATGGCCAGGGAATGATAGAAAACCCAGGTATGTGCTTCTTTGAATATCCTGAAATTCCCATTAACTGTCTTAAATCCTTCCTTGATTTGAACATTTCTGTCAGCATTCCTGGTCAACTGGAGAGGTCCCAGAGGACTGGAGGCTTGCCACTGTGACTCCCATCTACAAGAAGGGTTGTAAAGAGGATCTGGGGAATCGCAGGCCTGTCAACATCCTTGAGTGCACCCTCTGTAAGTTTGCAGATGACACAGAGGTGGGGGTGAAGTTTGGATCTGCCTGGGGGTAGGATGACCCTACAGAGGGATTTGGCCAGACTGGATCAGTGGCCTGAGGTCAATGGGATGAGGTTCAACAAGACCAAGTGCCGAGTCCTGCACTTGGGTCACAACAATCCAGGCAGCACTACAGGTTTGGGGCAGAGTGGCTGGAAGACTGTAAAGGAAATGGACCTGGGGGTATTGGTTGGTGCTCGGCTGAACATGAGCCAGCAGTGTGCCCCGGTGGCCAAAAAAGCCAATGGCATCCTGGCTTGTAACTGAAGTGTTGCATGCAGCACGTGTGCCTGAATCACTCCTAAGTCCTGCATGGGTGATTAAACCTCTAGTGAGCCTGTAACAGTTGGGATATCTCAGGCAGGGTGGGGATGTGGCCTCAGGGCTGCTGCTGCAGTATCTGAGGATGCTCCAGATGCAGAGAGCAGGTGGAGATGCTGCGTTTCAGCCAGCAGCCTTTCTGTGCACTGTTGAAGCTTCAACTGCAGCTCATCCAGTGTGGTGCTCACCCTGACCCTGCTCAGTGTTCTGGGTGAGGGAGGAAACCGGTCATTGTAGAAACAGTGTTTTCCGAGTGTTAACTGGCCTACCCAGATCCTCTTAGCAGGAGCAGACAAGTCAGGACACGGCTCTGGACCAACAAATCTGCCTGAGCTCACAGCAAGCTCTTAGCTGTTGGCTTCAGCACTAATCATGGTGATCCCCACCTGTCCCTGTTACCCCTTGTCCTGTCACTGGGTGCCACCAAGAAGAGTCTGCCCTTCTGAACCCTGCCCTTTAGATACTGATCAGCACTGATCAGTTCCCCTCTCACCTTCTCCACACTGAGCAGCCCCAGGGCTCTCAGCCTTTCCATGCCCCCACCATCTCTGCTGAGCTCTCTCCAGCAGTTCCCTGTCCACCTTGAATTGGGGTGCCCAGCACTGGGTGCAGTGCTCCAGATGTGGCCTCTGCACTGCAGAGCAAAGGGAAGTTTCACCTGCCTTTGCTCTGCTGCCCATGCTGTCTGCAATGCACCCCAGGGTACCATTGGCCTTCTTGGTCTCCAGGGCAGACTGCTGGCTCATGGTCAACCTTTGGTCAACTGTTGATCAACCAGAAGATCCCAGGTTCTTCTCTGCAGAGCTCCTCTCTAGCAACTCATCCCCTAACCTCTTCTGATGTGCTCAGTTACTCCTCCCCAGCAGCAGAACTCCACGCTTCCCTTGTTGAACTTCATCAGGTTCCTCTCTGCCCAGCTCTCAGCCTGTCCAGGTCTTGCTGAAAGGCAGCACAGCCATCTGCTGTGTGAGCACTCCTCCCAATTGATATCATCAATCTCTTATGGTGACAAGAGCCACGGTGGTCAGTCTACTGCATACTGAAGTTCTTACAACTTAACACCAACCATCTATCTTTAAAGGTTAAAATTTCACTCGCAAACAGGCAGTAAAAATCTCAAGGAGTAACATCCCAGCCCAAGGGGAGATCACTGTCTTGCAGAACACTGCCTGGGCAAAGAGAGCTCAAATGTATGAAATTGTTTATGAGATAAAGTGATTGACTTGCAGCAGTCCTGACAGGATTTTACCACCTGGTTTTTGATCTCTTGGTATAATTTTTTATTTTCCCCCAAAGGATTCCAACATGTCACCTATTCTAGGGCTGTATCGCTTTTGATTGGGGTCGTGGTTGTGAGCTCACACCTGGTGCTCTATTACTAATCAGCACATCGAGGGTTGCAGTGGCTCAACAGCCTGAACATGACTTTTGTCAACTGCAGGAGCTGAGCGTATCCCCATGGGGCCGCCAGATGGCACCAAGGATGAGCTGGATGCTGAACCACTGCTCTGCGGTACTTCCATCAGGAAGGCTGAAGGAAGATGTGGAGATACTTGGGGAGAGAAAGACTGGCTGTAGCTCTGACTGGGGCCAAGGCATGCTGCCCCTCCCCACCACTGACTGGAGCCCTCCTGTGTGCAGGTTGGGACAAAACCATGAAGGAGCCCAAGAGCCCTGTGGCCTCTTCCCGTGCCCTGGGCCTTGCTCTTCCCACCCGGATTAACACCTAGGTGTGTTTAAATGACACCTTGCCCTTTGTCAGCCACCTCGACAGCTTCCTCTAAGAGGATTGTTGCGGTAGGTGTAATATACTTAAGGGATTGTTAAGAACAATACCCAGTTGGATGGCAAAGAATGTTGTGAAGTTCTCAGGGAACAGCAAGCTGGACACGCTCGCAGTGATCCCAGGGAAAATGAAGGAACTGTTAAACTCTAAAACCATATCCAGGCCCACGAAGGACAACTTCATCACAAAATCATAGAATGGCTCAGGTTGGAGGGGACCTTAAAGCCCCCCCAGTCCCAACTCCCTGCCACGGGCTGCTTGCCAACCAACCAGATCAGGCTGATCTCAGTGAGTTTTTCTCCCGGTCTCTGATCATATCTGGGATTGCTCCAAGTGCAACACCTTACACTTGACCTCGTGGAACCTCATTAGCTCCTCATGTGCCCACTTTTCTAGCCTGTCCAGATCCCTCCAGATGGTGTCTCCCCCTTCTCTTGTGTCAGCTGCACCACTCAGCTTGGTGCCATCAGCAAACTATTGAGGGTGCTCTCAATCCCACAGTCTGTATCACTGATAAAGATGTTAAAGACAGTGGTCCCAAGATGGACCTCTGGAGGACACCACTCATCACTGCCACCACTGGGATACAGAGCCATTGACCACAACCCTCTGGCTGTGGCCATCCAATCAATTCCTTATCCATGGAATAGTCCAGCTTTCAAATCCACATCTTATCAGGGATAAGGATGTGGTTGGGGACCCCATCCAAGGCCTCACACAAGTCTGGGCAGGTGACATCAGTCGCCCTTCCTTTGTCCACTGGTGCAGTCATGCCATCACAGAATGACATGAGATTCATCAGGCACGATCTGCCCTTGGTGAAACCATGCTGGCTATCTCCAATCACCCATTTGTCCCTCATGTTCCTGAACACTTCTTCCAGGAAGATCATCTCCTTTATCTTCCCAGCACAGAGGTGAGGCTCACCAGCCTATAGTCCCCCAGGTTCTCCTTTCTCCCTTTTTGAAGATGGGAGTGACATTTCCCTTTTCCAGTCCCCAGGGACTTTGCCTAATAGGCATGACTTTTCAAATATGATAGAGAGATCATCATGATGGTGAGTCACCATCAGCAGCAGTAGCCAACATGTCCTCTACTAAGCCAAGATCCTGGTCAGGCCCCAGGATACCCCACAAGGGGTGTTGATATGGCTGTGGGAGGGGGGGAATGGGGGAGAATGACTCCTCAAATCAAACTACAGAATTCACTACAGAATACCCTG